>QLOD02000033.1:32582454-32595135 GCA_003260245.2 Sideroxylon spinosum | reverse complement strand
AAAAATGATTTAATAAAATATATTTAATATTAGTTAAAATAACTAAATTAAATTAATTATTAAATTTAATTTAATTATTAATCTAATTGTGATATTTATTGAAAATAATTTAATAAAATATATTCAATATTAGTTAATTTAATTAAATTAAATTACGTATAAAATTAAGTTAAATTAATTAATTTTATTTTTTTATTAAAAATATTAAAATTATATTTTATATTAATTAATTAATAATTAAAATAATTTATTTAATAAAATACACGCATATATTAATCAAATTAATTACTATATTAAAAATATATATTATTAAATTATTTTAGTAAAATATCATAGCCGAATTAACTTATATTTTATCAAAATTATTTAATAAAATATATTTATATTAATTAAATTAAATTAATTATTGTATTGAATTATAATTTTTAGTTATTAAAAATAATTAATAAATATATTACAAAATTATTTAAATAATTTATTTAATTATATTATATTATTTATTAATAATAATATTAGTTTAATAAAATATTTTAATAAAATAATTTATTTTAATATGATAATAATATTTATAAAAATGTTTGTAATAGGAAAAGAAAATAAAGTGAAAATATTTTTTTCTTTTTTCTGTCTAAGTTTTTATTTTTTTTTAAACAAAAAAATGAAAACAGAATTAATAAACATCTTTTTGTTATCAGTTTATAAAATTTTGAAAACATAAACAGAAAAAAAAAAACGTTAATTTTACAAAATTTAAGTGTTGTTTCATTAATGTGTGTGCTCTGATGGATGCAGCTTGTCATCCAGCAACTGCCAGAATGGAAAGGGCATGAATGGCATTACGATAAAGATCCACCTTCAGAACCCTGATTTTGTTTTGTTTTTATCTTTTTTTCTTTTTTCTTTTTTTCAATTAATATTGAAATATGTTAATCTTAAAAAGAAAATGTTATTTTAATTTATTTGTTTATACACACTGACGATGAACTTAAGTTCAGACTAGTCTTATAATATATTAATACTCAGCTCATGGATATTTTTACTTTTCCGACTTTCTTTTTTTTTTTTTTAAGTAAAATAATTTAGATTAATGAAAAAAAATTGTATAAATATCTAAGGGTCATACCCAGATATACTTTTCCTACTTATTATTTGTATTATTTAATTAGACAACTATAAATATTGTCACTTGAAACTCTTACTTCAATTTAACATAATACTATCTACAAATTATATATATTTATATATATATATATATATTTTTTTTTTTTGGGTTAAAGGAACACATTGTCCATATATATTACATCATATTAAAGTGAATTATTTTATTCAAATATTACATTAAACAAAAATTATTTTGAATACAGAAGATATTTGAACAATTATCTAGACTAACAAAATCACTAATCAAAAGAGATTAAGGTATAAAATTTTGAAGTATAAGATTAGTGAATACTAACAATAAATAAGATTTTAAAGTATAAGATTAAAGTATAATTATTCAAATATATTATTTATTCAAAATAATTTTAGTTTAATGTTATATTTGAATAAAATAATTCACTTTAAAATGATGTAATAAAAATGAAAAAAGTGTTAAAATTGATAAAATGCTTACAATACACAAAATAGAGTAAAAAGACTTTTTTTATCATGTTTTTCTGTTTTAGTTTGTATTTTTTTTTGAAACAAAAAAATATAAACAGATTTAATAAATATGGACGAAGTGTTAAAATTGATAAAATGCTTACAATAGAGAAAATAGAGTAAAACGACTTTTTTTTATTATGTTTTTTGGCTTAAGCAAGTATTTTTTTTAAACAAAAATATAAACATATTTAACAGATATATTTTTGTTGCTAAATTTAAATACATAAGTAGAAATTTTAATTTAAATGTTTAATTTTAATAGAATTTTAAAGAATATTGAAATATTAATATATAATAAAAAAATTAATTGACTTTGTCTATTAGATATTCATCTATTGCTTATATATAAAAAGCATTCAAAAAGATTTATAAGAAGGATAAGTGATTATGTTTACACCTTTTTGTGCTTTTCTCTTATTAAATTTTACTGCATATCACTTATTTTTACTTTATTTTTTTGATCAATTTTTTTTTAACCAAACACTTCAATATACATAAAATTGGATAAAGTATTAAAATTGATAAAATGCTTATAATAGAGAAAATAGAGCAAATATGCTTTTTTTATTACTTTTTTTTTTTTAAGTTTGTATTTTTTTTTGAAAAGAAAAAATATAAACAGATTTAACAAACCCGTCTCTAAGCCCACCCTGCAAGTGTAAAAATAATCTATGAAAATAAAACAAAATCACTAACTACTATATTATTTAATAAAAAATCACTAAAATAATTTAACAAAATTCAAATAATATATTATTTAATCTAATAAATTTAAAAGATGACAGCGGATTATGTGAACTATATGACATAATAGTTAGTGATTTTCTATTTTTATAGTTTATTTTTATATTTTTTCATGTAGGTTTTTCCTTATGAATTTAAATTTTAGTTATTTATATGTTAAATTATATTTTTTTTTATCTTTAAGCACAGACAATTGTCAGTGTTTAAAATTTTATACTTTAATCTATTTTTATTAGGGATTTTTTGATCTAGATAATTATTCAAATACATTATTTATACAAAATAATTTTAGTTTAATATTATGTTTGAATAAAATAATTTATTTTAAAATGATGTAAAAAAATTTGGTAAAGTTTTAAAATTGATAAAATGCTTAAAATACAGAAAAGAGAGTAAAAAGTAAAAAGATTTTTTTTATTATGTTTTTCTGTTTTAGTTTGTATTTTCTGGGAAACAAAAAAAATAAAAAGATTTCACAGATCCCTCTCTCAGCCTATCCTGCAAATGTAAAAGTAATCTATAAAAATAAAAAAATTCACTAATCAAAAGAGATTATAACATAAAATTTTAAATATAATTATTTAATCCAGTAATTATATTACTTAATCCGCTGTCATTTTTATATTTGTTGGATTAAATAATATAATAATTATATTTGATTAAATTACTAGCAATTGTTTTTGTTTAAAAACACAGAAATATAATTTAACATGTAAATAACTCAAATTTAAATTTATAACACAAATATATATTAAAAAAGTATAAAAATAAGCTATAAAAATAGAAAAATCACTAATCAAAAGCGATTATGACATAAAATTTTAAATAAAATTATTTAATCCAGTAATTATATTATTTAATCCGCTATTATCTTTTATATTTAGTGACATTTTTATTTTTATATATTATTTTTACACTTGAAGGGGGCTCAAAGAAGGATTTATTGAATCTGTTTATATTTTTTGTTTTCAAAAAAATACAGACTTAAACAAAAAAACTTAATAAAAAAAATTCTTTTTACTCTAATTTCTTTATTGTAAGCATTTTATCAATTTTAATATTTTGTCCATTTTTACGTATATTGAAATGTTTGGTTAGAAAAAAATTGAGTAAAAATAGTAAAAATAAGTGATATGCAGTAAAATTTTACAAGAAAAATTTTTAAAAATTTGAAAATATAATCACTCATCCTTCTTATATATTTTTTTGAATGATTTTTATATATAAACAATAGATGAATACCTAATAGATAATGTCAATTATTTTTTTTGTTATGTATTTTTAGATTTTCATATTCATTAAAATTCTATTAAAATAAAAAATTAAAATTAAAATTTTTATTTATGTTTTTAAATTTAGCAACAGAAACATATCTGTTAAATTTGTTTATATTTTTGTTTTAAAAAAATACTTACTCAAACAGAAAAATTTAATAAAAAAAGTCTTTTTACTTTATTTTCTTTATTATAAACATTTTATCAATTTTAACACTTCGTCCATATTTATTACATCATATTAGGTTGAATTAATTGATTCAATTATTATATTAAACTAAAACTATTTGGAATAAATAATATATTTGAACAATTATCTAGATTAAAGAATCACTAATCAAAAGTGATTAAGGTAAAAAATTTTAAATACTGACACTTGCCTATGCTTAAATATACAGAAATATTATTTAGCATGTAAATAACACAAAATTTAAATTCATAAAAAAGATCTTTGTAAAAAAAGGTAAAAATAATCTACAAAAATAAAAAATCACTAACTATTATATTACATAATAAAAAATCACTAAAATAGTTTAATAAAATATAATTATTATATTATTTAATCTAATAAATATAAAAGATGGAAGCGGATTAAATAATATAATTATTGGAATAAATAATTAAATTTCAAATTTTATGTCATAATTTCTTTTGATTAGTGAATTTTTTATTTTTATATATTATTTTTGCACTTGCAAGGTTGGCTGAGTGCGGGATCTGTTAAATCTGTTCATACATTTTAAAAAAAAATAAAACTTAAACATAAAAATATAATAAAAAAACATTTTCTCTATTGTAAGTATTTTATAAATTTTAACACTTTGTCCATTTTTATTTCATCATTTTAAAGGAAAATTATTTTATTCAAATATTATATTAAACTAAAATTATTTTGAACAACTAATATATTTGAAAAATTATCTAGACTAAAAAATCAATAATCAAAAGAGATTAAGGTATAAAATTTTAAATACTAAAAATTGTTTTGCCTAAAGGTACAAAAATATAATTAAGTTTGTAAATAAATCGAATTTAAATTCATAAAAAAAATCCTACATAAAAAATTATAAAAATAACCAATAAAAATAAAAAAAATCACTAACTTTTTTGTCACGTTGTTCACATAATCCGCTTTCATATTTTAAATTTATTGGATTAAATAATAAAATATTTGAATTTTATTAAATTATTTTAGTGATTTTTTATTAAATAATATAATGGTTAGTGATTTTTTATTTTTATAGGTTATTTTTACATTTGTTTCATATAGGTTTTTTTTATAAATTTAAATTTGAGTTATTTACACACTAACTTATAATTCTGTACCGTTAAGCATTGATAATTGTAAGTATATAAAATTTAGTACCTTAATCTCTTTTTATAAGTAATTTTTTATTAAATAATATAATAGTTAGCGATCTTTTAGTTTTACTGGTTATTTTCATTTTTTTATAGGTTTTTATCTGAATTTAAATTTGAGTTATTTACTCGCTAAATAATATTTTCGTACCTTTAAGCACAAGAAATTGTTAGTATTTAAAATTTTATACCTCAATCTCCTTGATTTGTGATTTTTTAATCTAGATAATTATTCAAATATATTAATTATACAAAATAATTTTAGTTTAATATAATATTTGAATAAAATAATTCACTTTAATATGATGTAATAAAAATAGACAAAGTGGTAAAATTGATAAAATGCTTACAATACAAAAAATAGAGTAAAAAGACTTTTTTTATCATGTTTTTCTGTTTTAGTTTGTATTTTTTTTAGAAACAAAAAAATATAAACAGATTTAACAGATTCCTCTCTCAGCTTACCCTACAAGTGTAAAAGTAGTCTATAAAAATAAAAAAATCGCTAATCAAAAGAGATTATAACATAAAATTTTATATATATAATTTTTTAATCCAGTAATTATATTACTTAATCCGCTGTTATTTTTACATTTATTGGATTAAATAATATAATAATTATATTTTATTAAATTACTTGTAATTGCTTTTAACTAAAGGCACAGAAATATAATTTGCGTGTAAATAACTCAAAGTTAAATTTATAAGACAAACGTATATAAAAAAAATTTTGAAAATAACCTATAAAAATAAAAAAAATCACTAATCAAAAGAGATTATGACATAAAATCTTAAATATAATTATTTAATCCAATAATTATATTATTTAATTCGCTGTCATCTTTTATATTTATTGGATTAAATAATATAATATTTGAGTTTTATTAAATTATTTTATTCATTTTTTTAAATAGTATAATAGTTTGTGATTTTTTTATTTTTACAGATTCTTTTTAGACATGAAGGGTGGGCTGAGAGAGGGGTCTGTTAAATCTATTTATATTTTTCGCTTTCAAAGAAATACAAACTTAAACAGAAATACATATTAGAAAAAGTCTTTTTACTCTATTTTCTCTTTGTAAGCATTTTATTAATTTTAAGACTTTGTTCATTTTTATGTATATCGAAGTGTTTGGTTAGAAAAAAATTGATCAAAAAATATAGTAAAATAAGTAAAAATAAGTGATATGTAGTAAAATTTAAAAAGAAAAAAGTACAAAAAGTTGAAAATATAATCAATTATCCTTCTTATATATTTTTTTAATGCTTTTTATATATAAATAATAGATGGATACCTACTAGATAAAGTCAATTATTTTTTTATTATATATTTAGGTTTTAATATTCCTTAAAATTCTATTCAAATTAAACATTTAAATTAAATTTCTATTTGTGTTTTTAAATTTAGCTACAGAAACACATCTGTTAAACCTCTTTATATTTTTTGTTTTCAAAAAACTGCTTACTTAAACAGAAAATTTAATAAAAAAAAGTCTTTTTACTCTATTTTCTCTATTATAACGATTTTATCAATTTTAACACTTCATCCATATTTATTACATCATATTAAAGCGAATTAATTTATTCAAATATTATATTAAACCATAATTATTTGAAATTAAAAATATATTTGAACAATTATCTAGATTAAAAAATCACTAATCAAAAGAGATTAAGGTATAAATTTTTAATTACTGACAATTGCATGTGCTTAAAAGTACTGAAATATTGTTTAGAGAGTAAATAACTCAAATTTAAATTCAGAAAAAAAAAACCTATCCAAAAAAATGTAAAAATAACCCATAAAAATAAAAAATCCCTAACTATTATATTATTTAATAAAAAATCACTAAATAATTTAGTAAAATTCAAATATTATATTATTTAATCCAATAAATAGAAAAGACGACGGTAGATTGAATAATATAATTACTGGATTTTAAAATTATATTTAAATTTTTATGTCATAATCTCTCTTGATTAGTGAATTTTATTAATTTTATAGGATATTTATACACTTGCAGGATCGGCTGAGAAAGCGATCTGTTAAATCTGTTTATATTTTCTGTTTTCAAAAAAATACAAACTTAACTAGAAAAGTATATTAAAAAAAGTATTTTTTACTAAATAATATAATAATTACTGATTTTTTATTTTTATAAGTTATTTTTACATTTTTTATATAGGCTTTTTTCTGAATTTAAATTTGAGTTATTTACGTGCTAAATAATATTTTTGTAGCTTTAAGCACGGATAAGTTTCAATATTTATAATTTTATATCTTAATCTCTTTTGATTAGTGATTTTTTAATCGAGATAATTATTCAAATATATTATTTATTCAAAATAATTTTAGTTTAATATTAGAGTTGAATAAAATAATTTACTTTATTATGATGTAGTAAAATAGACGAATTGTTAAAATTGATAAAATGCTTACAAAAGAGAAAATAGGGTAATAAGACTTTTTTTTTGTTATGTTTGTCTATTTTAACTAAGTATTTTTTTAAAACAAAAAATATAAATAGATTTAGCAGATATGTTTCTGTTGCTAAATTTAGAAACATAAATAGAAAATTTAATTTAAATGTTTAATTTTAATAGAATTTTAAAGAATATTAAAATCTAAATATATAATAAAAAAATTAATTGACTTTGTCCGTGAGGTATTCATCTATTGTTTATTTATAAAAAGCTTTCAAAAAATACATAAGATAGGTGAGTGATTATGTTTTCAACTTTTTGCACTTTTTTTTATTAAATTTTACCGCATATAACTTCTTTTTACTATTTTATTAAATTTTTTTGATCAATTTTTTTTTCTAACCAACCACTTCAATATACATACATATACTAAATGTGAAATTCAAAAAATTATACGGGTCCCGGGCTACTGCATCCCTCAAGTGGGCATGCTCTCTCTCTCTCAGCAACCGCCCAATTCGGCCTCTCTCTCTTTCTTTCTTTGTTTTTGTTTTTTTTTTTTTTTTTTCTTTTGTCTTCTCTCCCTCTCTCTCAGCCCACCCTCCAAGTGACACGCATATAAAGGTTACATCAAGGAACCTAATTTATTATATAGATTAGTGATTTTTTTATAGGGTATTTTTACATTTTTTATATAGGTCTTTTTTATGATTTTAAATTTGAATTAGTTGCACGTTAAATAATATTTCTATACCTTTAAGTACAGGTAATTGTTAGTATTTAAAATTTTGTATCTTAATCTATTTTGATTAGTGATTTTTTTAATCTAGATAATTATTCAAATATTTTATTTATTCAAACTAATTTTAATTTAATATAATATTTAAATAAAATAATTCACTTTAATATGATGTAATAAATATGGACGTAGTGTTAGAATTGATAACATGCTTACAATAGAGAAAATAAAGTAATAAGACTTTTTTTTATTATGTTTTTCTTTTTAAGTAAGTATTTTTTTTGTAACAAAAATATAAACATATTTAACAAATATATTTTTCTTGCTAAGTTTAAAAACATAGATAGAAATTTTAATTTAAATGTTTTATTTTAATAGAATTTTAAGGAATATTAAAATCTAAATATGTAATAAAAAAATTAATTGACTTTGTCTATTAGTTATTCATCTATTGTTTATATATAAAAAGCATTCAAAAAAATATATAAGAAATGTGAATGATTATGTTTTCAACCTTTTGTATTTTTTTCTTATTAAAATTTACTGCATATTATTTTTTTTTACTATTTTACTATATTTTTTTGATTAATTTTTTTCTAACCAAACACTTAAATATACATACATATATTAAATCTAAAACTCAAAAAATTTTGCGGGTCCGAGGCCGCTGCATTCCTTAAGTGGGCGCGCTCTCTCTCTCTCTCAGTAGCAGCCCAGTTCGGCCTCTTTCTCTTTCTTTCTTTGGTTTTTTTTTTTTTTTTTTTTTTTTTTTCTCTGTTGTCTCTCCCTCTCTCTTAGCCCACCCTCCAAGTGACACGCATATAAAAATCCTATCAAGGAACTAATTTATTATATAGATTAGTGATTTTTTATTAAATAATATAATAATTAATGATTTTTTTTATCTTTATAGGTTATTTTTACATTTTTTATATAGGTTTTTTTATGAATATAAATTTGAGTTATTTACAGGCAAAATAATATTTCTGTACCTTTAAGCACATGCAATTGTCAGTGTTTAAATATTTATACTTTAATCTCTCTTGTTAGTGATTTTTTAATCTAGATAATTATTCAAATATATTATTTATTCAAAATAATTTTAGTTTAATATAATATTTGAATAAAATAATTCACTTTAATATGATGTAATAAATAAAGATGAAGTGTTAAATTGATAAAATGCTTACAACTGATAAAATAGAATAAAAAGACTTTTTTTTTTATTATGTTTTTCTGTTTAAGAAAGTATTTTTTTAAAGCAAAAAATATAAACAGATTTAACAGTTATGTTTCTGTTGCTAAATTTAAAAACATAAATAAAAATTTTAATTTAAATGTTTAATTTAATAGAATTTTAAAGAATATGAAAATCTAAATATATAATAAAAAAATTAATTGACTTTATCTATTAGGTATTCATCTATTGTTTATATATAAAAAGCATTCAAAAGTATATATAAGAAGGGTTAGTGATTCTATGTTCAACTTTTTATGCTTTTTTCTTATTGAATTTTACTGCACATCACTTGTTTTTTCTATTCTACTATATTTTTTTGTTCAAATTTTTTTTATAGCCAAATACTTCAATATACATAAAAATAGACAAAGTGTTAAAATTGATAAAATGCTTACAATAGAGAAAATATAGTAAAAAGACTTTTTTTTTTATTATGTTTTTCAATTTAAATTTGTACTTTTTTGAAAACAAAAAATATAAATAGATTTAATAGATCGCTCTCTCAGCCCACCCTGCAAGTGTAAAAATAATCTATAAAAATAAAAAAAATCACTAACTATTATATTATTTAATAAAAAATCACTAAAATAATTTAAAAAAATTCTAATATTATATTATTTAATTCAATGAATATAAAAGATGACAGCGGATTAAATAATGTAATTACTGGATGAAATAATTATATTTAAAATTTTATGTCATAATCTCTTTTGATTAGTGATTTTTTTATTTTTATAGGTTATTCTTACACTTTTTTATATACGTTTGTGTTATAAATTTAAATTTGAGTTATTTACACGCTAAATTATATTTCTGTGTCTTTAGGTATAGGCAATTGCTAGTTATTTTATATTGTATAATCTTTCTTTATTCTAAAATTTTATTATATGTTCATAAATTTTAGGTACTAATCCAAATAAATATATTTATACTATTTTGTAATTTATTGTTGCTTTCAAAAGAAATTAAAGCTCCTTTTGGGAAGAAAAAAAGTTAGCTTTTTTGTGTTTGGGAAGGGAAAAAAATTACGTTTTTAACTTTTTATTAATTTGATATTTTTGTCCTTAAAGATTTCAAAGAAAATTAAAATATAAGAGGATAATCTTGATAATTTTAGAAAAAATTAAAAAGTTAATAACTGATATCCCAGCTATCATCTACAAGTATTTAAACAGAGCCTAAAATTGAACCAATTGAAAATCAATTTCAATTTTTCTAATTTCAAATTTATCTGATCTTTTTTGGGAGCGGTTCAATTAATAAAAAAATAATAAATCAATTAATTGGATTTTACTTTTTAACCAAACTGACCGAATGCAGACTTCAGACGATTTGACTGGCAGACAGCTGAAAATAATTAACAAACGGAAACTCTTGTCATTGTTTCGAGTTAAAAAGAAAAAATATAAAATTTTATAAATCTTTGTAACATAAATTATGAAATTATAAAATTAAAAATTTTTTCACTCCCTGTATAAAATATAAAATATTAATATTTATCAATTAATTAAAATTTTAAATACATAAAACCTTATTCTAAGTATAGTGATAAAATCTTATTATCGATGTAGATGTATGATATGGTTTTATTATTGTTATATTTTAAGATTACTATCTTAAGAATAAAAGGTCATATTTTTTTTATTTTTATTTATTTGGACATATGAATTTATGAGTATTAGTATTTTTTAAAATAAATACTTATTTTGATTGTTTTGAAGATTTTTTTTATTTTTAATATTAATTAATTAGAAAAATTGGCATTGCCGGGATATCGCAAAGGTCAACCATAGGTAATTAATATTATTATGTGTGAAAAGTATTTTTGTATTATTACCATATATTAAATTAAAGTATTTTTGTACTTCCCTATTACCCGGGCCAAATTGGGAGTTTTTAATTATTAAATTCAATCTACTTTGGATTATACTTATTTTTTATTATGTAGTTAGTGCTAAACTCGTTTAAATAAATTTCAAAACCATCTTATTAGCTGAGGAGGGCTAAATCTATTTTTTAGAATTAAATTGTCGTTCACACGTAAATGTGTCAACGAGGTTAGAATCCTAGTGAACTTTTATGTTCATTTATTTAAGTATATTAAAAAAAAAAAAGAAAGCAAAATAATTAATTACCAAAAATCTTTACAAAATATGACCAAAAGATTATATGTTTTTTAAAAAAAATTTTTTTTTTAATGAAAAACAAGTTGTAACCCGGAACTCCACCAGTTTATTACAGTTCTCAACGGATCGCGTAACCGATGAGTAAACTGGAAGCCAATGTAATACTCTACAAATCACACTGATAGCTTAAGTCATAAGGAATTCTTGCGATGGGTGACCTCTGGAATCGAACCCAAGTGGTTTTTGTGGAGAGTATAACCACGAGCCACTTGGACTAACCCCAGGGATTAAAAAAAAGTTACAAAACTAGAAATTTTGATAAAATTATTCTATTCTAATAAATTAAAAATATAAAAGAGTAACAATAATGCTTGATTAAAAATTAACAAAGACTAATAACATTTAACGTTATTTTTAATCATGGACAAAACTACTTTTCTATTCCCCAAAACTTGGGAGCTTTTTTTTTTTTAATTAATTTTTCTCATTCCCGTCTCTCTTTATTTCCCTAAAAAATTATATCTGTAATAATTGTGTGTCGTCGTTACAGACACATTAATAAAAATTTTCTAATTTGAGAATCCATTTGAAAATAAAAATTTACTAGCTTTTTAAAATTTATATATATCTGACGGAAGAGCGTAAAAGAGATATTAAAATAATAAGGTTTAATGAAAAAAGTTTTACGCCATTAGCGTATACTTTGTTTACTTATTATCAGTTAGATTATGAGGTTATTAAAATAAAATAATTTTATAAATATATTTTTTCCCTGTAATTTTTCCTGGGAAAAAAAATTTGGTTCTTAAATTTTCAATTAACGCTTAAAAGAAATAAACTTATGAAGGGAAAAAGAAACAAAATAAAAAAAAATAATATATATAATAATTTTACTCATTGTTATTTTGCTCATAATCAACATAACATTCTTAAATTTCAATGAAAGGCTGATATTTTATTTTGTAAATATCAATGGCCGAAATTTACTCTGAGTGAGAGAGAGAGAGAGTGGGGGAGGGCGAGCTTTCCAGAGTAGCTCCAAAGCTGCCCGGCAAGAAATCAAGTGGAGAGAAGCCACGTGGAATCACTGTCCTACTGCAAGCAGAACGAATCGCCGCCGCCGTTGGA
>QLOD02000033.1:32521069-32537666 GCA_003260245.2 Sideroxylon spinosum | reverse complement strand
TTTTAAAATCTTTTAAGAGACTTTCTAAGCTCCTTGAATATTAGAAAACCTTTCCTTAAAGTATCTTCATCTTGTATTGAGAAACTTCCTTTAAAGTATCTTCAACCTCGTATCAAAAAAATTTTCAAACCTATACCTTTGACACCTTAGGCAAATGGCTAAAAGTATAAGTTTAAAATCATTATTTTGTTTACTAATTTTCCAATTACAAAAATAAAACTAATAATATCCCCATTTGACAATTTTGTGACAAAACAATGTTTCTATATATAATCTAAAAACAATTACAATTTTTCTTAATATTTAAACTTAATCAATATTCCCTCAATATGTGAACTTGTAAACCCTCCCTTGATCAATATTCTTATATAAACATGCATATCACTTAAACAAAATACCTTGTGAAAAGCATTAAGTTTAAAATAATATAATTATAAATTAAATTCTTCTATCTTTTCTATCATAAAATTTAAAGATATGAAACTAAGAAGCTAAGAAAATAAGGAGTGAGAAGGATAGAACATGAATCAACAAAGATAAGAGGAATAAGAGAAACATGCCACAACAAAAAATAAAAAAAATAAAAAATAACTTACCAAATATATAATTAATACGCCGCAACCACAAGTTTAAAAACCTATAAAATTTCTCTAGGATGTGTACCAAAAAACTAAAA
Source organism: Sideroxylon spinosum (assembly GCA_003260245.2). Taxonomy (NCBI): domain Eukaryota; kingdom Viridiplantae; phylum Streptophyta; class Magnoliopsida; order Ericales; family Sapotaceae; genus Sideroxylon; species Sideroxylon spinosum. The sequence goes on along the minus strand of QLOD02000033.1, from coordinate 32,536,990 downwards.
TAAAAAATTTTCCTAAATGAAAATAAAACTAAAGGTAATTGAACTAAGTTTAAGCAATTAAATTATCAATTTACACTTTAATCTTCTCATACACTATTTTAAGTATACTTTTGAAGATTAAATAATTAAACAAATTGAACAATTATCAATGCTTAAAGTTGTAATACTTAAAATCCCTTAATATAACCCTATATAATGTTTAAGACTATACAAGTGATATTCTAAGTGCATTTGTGAATTTAAGAATCATCAACCCAAAGCCAATGGAACACTAAGATTATAAATGCCGGGATAAAAGACTCTTCTAAGGAAATTGGTTACAATTGAGGTATAAAGTAAAATGAATTTAGCATTGTTCAACTTATATCTCCCATTTTTTTCCCAATCAATTTTTTATGGGAATTTATTTGGCAGTTCTTTTTTTTATTCAGCAACCTAAGGTACATGACGGGTTTCACACGTTTATGGGTAGATAGCTGTTCCCTTAATGATCTTTTCCCAAATGTTGGTTATTTTGATAACCGACATATCATTAAGGGGCTTCTCACTGGTCCTATTGATACCATTTTCATGCTTCTAAGCCTAATATACACAAGTAGGCAAAGAAGAGAATTCATTCCGAAAACTATAAAAACAGTGTAACATTAATCAATCTTGTATTTTAACATTTTAGTGAATCACAAGCATAAAAAAGAACATCATACCGACAAAAGTAAAAAAACAAACACTCAATGTGTGTTATAAGAAAAGAAATCAAGTAAAGCAAGTAACACACATTAATGGTGTTCAATTCATTTATTCTAAAATTCTAAAAGCTAAACAAATAATAATGCATGATAGATAAATTGTAAATCAAGAACTTGTCATGCTTCATTTTAGTCCAAGAAACCCCCCATTTTTTTTAATGATAATACTTAGCCTAAGTAATGGCACACACACCTAGGGAAGTTTGAAAGAATTCACACCTAAGGTGTTAGTGAGGTTAAGAAAATGATGCTATAGAAAATATATTTTCCAACAAAAATTACCAACGAAGACAAAAAACAACGACAAGAGAGAATAAACAAAAATAAAATAAAATAAATCACTATTCCCAACTATGTCACAAGTAATTATAGACTAGGAAAAAAAAATAAGCACACCCTAATCTGTACCATACTTTATCATAAGAATTTACCATTTTTGCTTGCCTAGGAACTTTACATATATTCAAATCATCTTTTCTAACCCAAACTGCACGAGTTTTTATCTAAGATTTCTTAGATTGAAAAGATTTTTAATAGGAACGATGGTTTTCTTGAAATAATTAAAATTTTTATTTTGATATGAAACTCTTCTTACCACCCTAGGAGCAAAAAATGTAAGTCAAATGAAGTAGGATAACATTGAAGGGTTTGAAATTTATTCGACAACTTTAGATAAAATTTTTGATTGTTGTCAATATAATTTCTAGGCACTCCATATAATTTAAAATAGTTTGGTCAAATATGACCATGCATTCCACTGTGGCGGTAGATAAAAACAAAAGGTGATTTATTAAGCATACATTGTGATTTACCTTTTGCTGGCTGAAGAGGGACTTGATTCCTTTTGGGTTCTTTCTTCTAAAGTGGAGCAGATATGGATGCTTGATTTGTAGAGTCAGAAATTTGTGTTGAAGTCTTCACAAATGCTTTTGGAGTAGAGTTTGATTTGTAGTCCTTTGTATCGTTCAACTTGATAAAACCCAGTCCACACTTGTTTATAACTTTTGTTGTGAACCCAATATCTCATATAGATTTTTAGAAGGTTTGCTCAACTTTTCTTTGAGATCAAATAGTTTAACTTTGATTTTGTTCCACTCTTTCTCCTTTTCTTCCAAGTTGTCTCTTTGTAAGGCATCCTCCACTTCATTGTGTTTAGCTACAAGATTTTCACAGTTGTTGATATAGGTCTTTTCTTTCTTTCTTTAAGACATGAATAGTTATTTTCAGCCCACCATTATCTTTTAGCAACTTTTGGTTAAATTCAATTAGTTCTATATTATCATCTTCATCAATAATATATTTATCGTTAAGATGAAGAAGAATAAATTAAGTTTACCTTTGAAGACCCACCGATGTCAGCAATATCTTTTTGAAACTCTTTTTTGATTTCTGATTTTTCTTTTGACTAGGGCAATCTTTGGATATGTGTCCATAGCCATGACACTTGAAACCTTGAATTCCTTTAATCTTTGAAACTCTTTGTTTGCCTTCACTATCATTGCCAAAGTTGGAAGCTTTACCTCTCTTTTTAGGCTTGTTGAAGGAATTCTTTTGTAGAGAATTTGACTTTCTTGCTTGTCGCTTTCGAATGAGAGATTTTAATTTCTTAACAAGAAAAACAAATTCCTTAACTTCCATGAAACTAGTACTTAAGATCTCGTCTTTATGATTTAGAAAATCCTAAACGAACCCACTCTGATACCAATTGAAAAAATACGTGAAGCACTAGTATCAAATGATTAGCCCAACAAATAAATACGGAAAATTAAAGTGACACAAGGATTAAAACGTGGCACCCAAATCGGAAAAACCAAAAACTTCTTTACTATGTTAAATGGGTTACAAAGTTACAAACATAAAGTTACATACTCGAAAGCCCCTTGATCCCTTACGTTGAGACTTTAGTCGTATCACAATGTTAAATCCTTACTAGATTAAGAACAAATATGTGTGAAATTGTTTGGCTAAAAGATGAAGATAACTCTTGAAGTAATTTAATAGCTTTTCGTCTCACGTTCTCTATCTCATATGAAAAACCTAGGAGAAGGTCCCTATTTACAGAGCATTCCAACAATCCAATCCTACATATGATTATATAGTTTGCTACTTCCAAAATCTTTTAGGAAACTTTCCAACTTCCTTGAATATCAGAAACCTTTCCTTAAAGTATCTTCAACTTTGCATTAAGAAACTTTCCTTAAAGTATCTACAACCTCGTATCAGTAAACTTTCTAAAAAATCTTCAAACCTATACCTTTGACACCTTAGACAAATACCTAAAAGTACAAGTTTGAAATCATTAGTTTGTTCACTAATTTGCCAACTACGAAAATAAAACTAACAACATATTTACATCGAAAAATACTGATCAAATAGTCACTTCATCTGTCATTGATTGACTGGTTAGAAATTATCACACCCTAAATTAATAATGAGACTGGCCATGAACCACAATATCTTAGCTCATGATACGCGCGAGTCTTCACAAAATAGTAATAAAATAAAATCCTAAATAATTGAGTCAAATATAATACTCAAAATTAAACCAATCAACTATTCCTCAATAATAATAGCTCCAAAATTTAAATAAGTCAATAATACTTAAATTTTTAAACCCAAATAACGATTAACATCCTATAGGAGGTCATAGACTCATGATATCATAGTCCCAAACTAATCCAAAATTTTTGCATAAAATCCTTTCATATCACCTGAAAAATATTAAAAATAAGAGGAGAGCTGAAAAGTCAGTGAATGGATTGCCAAGCCAAAATAATAACATTCATTAGAAAATAATAAATTTTCAAGTAAACAATTTAACCAAGATAAATTTTTAAATAAAAATGTCCATGAATAATATTTTCAAAATATGCACGTCATAATGCAACAACATCCATAAAATAACTTATCAATCACAACAATGATGACAAATATTAATTTGTAGAGTATCACATAGGAATCAATTATCAAGTGTGCCAATAAAATTTTTCATGGGCAACGCCTGTTGGATCTAATATCGCACTTAAAGTCATCCACTCTGACTCTTGGGTTCTTACCTGAGCCGATCCGATTGAGATCACTATACTTTTTGCAAACTTGTTCCCACAATCATTGAAAACTAGAATCACTATAGTTTTTGAGGGCTTATTCCCTAATTGCTAAAGTCATACCATTTAAGGAGCCTGTCCCTTGGACCTTTATTTCAATTCTAATAAACACAATTGGTTTATTCATTACAATCCCATAAAATCAAGCTGAAGACAAGTGTTCAAACAATTTTTCTTATGCTCAGTAGCATAAAACATAATTTCTTATCCAACATAAATATATTTTCACAAATACTAGTTCACAAAAAAAAAAAAAAAATTCAACCTTGAAAACATTTATTCATGGATCAATTTACAAAATTTAATGCTAGCAAGGTAAACCACTCAACTAAAGTCTAAAGATGTGCAAGTAAAATAACTAAAATAATTCATCACAATTTTAAAGATACGAATATAAATATTTATTACTTTAGAATCTACCTTAAAATTATAATATAAAAATATTAAATATTCAATCTCTCTCTCTCTCTATCAAAATAATCCTCATTAATAATCACCAAAACCATTAAAATAATCCTCATTAATAACCAGCAAGACTTTGGCAACGGCGGTAGAATGCTCTTCACATCCATCACTTAACCAGTCACATTAATATATGTATATATTAGTATTGTGCATTGCAAAAAATTATATAATAATTTTTTATTGACAAATATAAACTTTTAAATATATGATAATTATTTTAATTAAGTTGTACAATTTCAAATGATAGTTATTAAATTATTTTTTTATATCTAGTTTTTTTTATTTATGTCAAAAAGTAGATAGAGATTAAAATCATAATTTTACATGAGTATTAAAAATTTATATTTTTATCAAATCTCGACGTGATTCAATTCTAAAAATCCAATTTGGACACTGGAGAACCTCAAATCTACTCAATCGAGTCATACGTTTGTCAAATTTTTAATATACACTTCTAATAATTTAATTATTAACTTCAATTAAAAATATTATTAAAATAATTTTTCTACCGAATTGTCAAAATGATAAATTTAATTTTTTATAAAAAATATTACTCCTAAACCTAATTAATGTTAGGTATTTTTTATTACTATTAACATTTGGCATTTTTTATGCTTATAAATTTGAAAATATATTAATTTTTTTTAAATATAAGTAATATTCAGTAATTTCTAATCCCTTTCTTAAATTAATATTTAGATACAAATTTTTTAATTATAATGAACTAATAAGCAAATGGGTCCAACTATAATAGATCTATAAGCAAATAGATTTATTTTATGAATTAATGGGCTTTTGCATTAATTAAGGTCATATGCCCTAATTCTGGTGGCTTTATATACAATAAAAAAAATAAAATAAAATTCTATTCATTTACTTATATGAGATAAAGAGAAGTAAATTCTTTGTGAATGAATGAAAAAAGACTATTTAGAGAATAGAAAGTATTGAAACATGCCACGTTGGATTAGATATATATATATATATATATATTTGTTTATTTATTTATTTACATTTTGCTCATTAATCAACTAACATAAACCAATAAATATATATGTACATGTGCGTTCATCCTCTTAAATTGCTGCACAGTCGTAGTTTTTACTCTTTTTTTTTCTTTTTTTTCCAAGCCAACATCCAAACAATTGATCTGCCATCAAACCTTGAACCAATTCTCCTTAACTTTGTAATAAATAAATAAATAAAACAAACCTTTGAAGTTCCCTTTACCTTGCCACGGCCTTTTTTTTTTTTTATTTCTCTTTCCTCTCTCTTTCTCTCTGTTGATACAGAATATTATAAAATCCTAGTCTAGCACAACCTTCTTTATATATAATTTATTTAATTTAATGCCAATGAGCCTACTTAAATTACAATGGATCTCCAATCATATCAATAATAAAAACAATTTCTTAAAACACCTAATAGTCCACACTTACCCAAAAATATATAAATTAATAATTTAAATATTTTTTAAATAAAACTAACAAGTTCTAAAAAATATAACACATAAATAAAATAAATAATTAATATCTAGGTTATAACAGGAATAGCTAGTGGCTCGGTTGGCAACCCTCGGCTGAACATTGGATTTGTTTGAAAACAAGGATGGCGTTCATTAGGCGAATTTGAGTGTGTTAAAATGAGCTGTGAGTCAAAAGAACTCGATTAATTTAAACTCAATAAAAGGTATTAATTGAAGGGTTTAGAGTTGAAGTGTTGAGATAGATGGCCATTATTTAATCAAAATAAATTTAAATAAATTAATAAATGAGAATTACTAAATACTACTTGACTGAATCCATAAATATTGATTAAATCATAATGCTTTATCCCTATACTTCAGCACCTACAATACATTTTGAACTTCACCCCCTAAAACCCTTAAGTTAGACAAATCATATTAGGGTGGATTATAACCAATAACCCAAACTCAACCTGTTTAAAATAAACGAATATTTGAAAACAATGCTTGAAATAAAAAATTGTAAGTTTAGGTTTTAAGATTACAAAAACGACTAGTAAACTAATTTTGGATTGATCCAAAATTTATTAAGTTGATATAAAATTTGTAAAGGAACACATTATAAACGTTTTGAGAAGCCTAAAAATTGTAGTGGTGCGACATAGATCCATGGATAAAAAAGATTAGTTTTACAACATATTATAAACCTTTCGGGAAGTCTAAAAATGCAAATTTTGGACCAAGAACAGATCCAAGAATAAAAAGATGATTTTACAACTAGAATTTAGATCTACATAAAATTTGCTGAGTTAATATAAAACTTATTAAAGAATAATTTTTCAATCTTTTGAAATATCTAGAATGCGAATTTGGGTCAAAATGGGTTTGACAGTAAAATAATTATTATATAGGTTAAATTTTGATCAATCTAAAATATGGTAAATTGATATGAAACTTGCCAAATAATACTTTCTTAGCTTGTGAACCTAGGTTGAAAACAAGCTTAAATATAAAATAATTATTTTACTACGCGAGTTTAGATTTATCTGAAACTTGTTAAATTAATACGAAACTAGACCAATAATGCGAATCTAAACTAAAAACAAAGCAGGGTAACATAATAGACTGAAAACAACACAGAGTAACATGTTAATTTATAAACTAAGTCTAAATCGGTTTGAAATTTACTAAACTAATACAAAACTTGTTAAAAATTATTTTTTTTTTAATCTTCTAAAATACTGAAAATGTAAATTTATATGAAAATGAGGTTCGTGAATAACATAGTCATTTTATAACTCAAATTAATCTTGAATTCTTACCAAATGCCATTTCCTCTAACTTCTTTGGTAAGAGTGGATGGGTCTAAGAATTAAGTTTTCTACGAAAGTGAATAAGTTTATGAAATGAGTTTTCTCTCTAATTTTTTAATGTTGTGTATATGAAATAAGTTTTTCCTCTAATTTCTTTACGTAGAAGTGAATAAGTTTCTAAAATAAGTTGGTAGTGATCATTAAATTTTTTATTTGGGTTACTAATAAGTATCTAAAATTTTGTCCATTTTAGTTCAATAAAAAACAACTCTTTTTGTGAAATTACTGCTCAATAGTATTTAGGAAAATGACAAAACACAATCTATTTGAATTTAGCAATTTTTAACGGATTTAAGAGTTTGAATTGGAAATGCCAGCCCCAAAATATATATTGAACTCGAACTACGGACTATTTGATCCTAAAATCATGTACACGTTCAACCACGCATTTACTTGAGTCAGTGAACTATCAGGCAATGTTTGAATATGAGAGAACTACTATCCTCAGGATTGCATTCTTTGTCATCAAAAAGAAAAGGATCAAGAACTGCTGAGACATCAAAATTAGGTTTCAAGGTGCAGAATTTTTTGTCCGAAGTATTAATCCTCTAAGTTGTAAATCATTTTCACAAGAAATCAAAGGACTTAACCATATATGAAAATTCCAAAATAATAGAGACTTATCAACAACAAATCAATTAATTTTACAATATATATATATAGTTTTCTAAACTTAACCATTGAAATAGGTGACGTTTAGTTTGTAAAAAAAAAAAAATGTAAAAGTGACACATGATGAAATTTAATTGAAAAAAATTGAAAAAATTTGATAAAAGTTGTAATTTTTGGTAAATCAAACACCTCTATAATAAATCAAAAAATAAAGCTTGAAAGAATATGAAAATTACCTTAATTAACCAGAACTTACAAGAGAAATAGATGGCTAGGATCTTAACTGCAAAAACCATGAAAATTCTAAATCTAGGATTTACAACCGAGGAGAACCTCCCCTCAAACCGGCTGTAAATTAAGTATGCTGTATATTTATACCTAATACAAAGACCTACACCAATTTGGGAAACAAATATGACTCCAAATTATGCAACAAGAGACCAGACTTTCGAACTTCGAATTTCTTGGATTAACACGTTTCAACTAACTAATGATCTGTGTGAGGCTCATGCGACGTACGTCTAATAAGTACATATTCTCACTATTGATCTTGCGGACACCACATAGATTAAGAATAATGATCAATCATTCATGAAAAACGCGAGGGATGATTGAGGACTCAAGTAATTCTAACAGATCAAAATTAAGCACGCTTAAAAGGAAGATGAACACAAAATTTAACATTACTAATTTAGTAAAGCTTATTGTCAGAGGAAGTACTGTGATCAAAGCCTTTAAAGTTGAAATAATCTCAAATTGGAGCTACAGTTTTATACTCATATACATGGTTTCACGCACTTCAATGAGTTGTCTGCAGATACGGAGGAAGAAGAAAATGACCCAACAAGCAGGACGAACAAGAATGGCTCCATAGACAAGTGAAATTTCCAACCCAAGAAAAGGGCATTTGCACTGAAACCGCACCCAGTGGGTACGTGGTTATAATTTCCAGACACTGGCATCACTTCACTAGGTACAACGCTTTGATTCTTTTTCTAATAAGGAATTGCTGAATCTCGTACATCTTCATTGTAATTATGTATATTTTGTATCTATATGCGTGGACAACTGTGGGGGGAGTAATGGAGTACCATTGATTGGTGTTAGACAAAATAGTAATTTTGTCCATTTTGAGAGTCAAATAAAAGTATGACCCCCTCTTCAATTGGGTCAGTAATTTATATGAACGCGATCTATCACATTAGAAGATTAACACAGCATATTTATTTGTTCAAAATGAGTATGTAATGAATGAGGAAAATGGCTCCAAAATGACACACCTGAATAAGTATTTTCATATTTGAATATGAAGAAATTTATTAAAATGACATAATTTTGATAAGTCGTTAATTTTATTAAAACGATATAGTTTTAATAAATGATTTTAAGGTTCAAAATTATGTCATTTTAAATAGAATTTCTTCTCTAAGCATGTCTGTTCATAAAAAGAGGAATACGTTTATGAATGAAAATAACTGTCTTATTGGTATCCTTCCAAGGCTCTTTGTTTCTATAAAATTCATCTCATCATATCAGATTTGATTATTTTTTTTTCTTTTTCCAATTTCAAGTTTCTTTTCCTCTTCATTATTGCATTACAAAAGCTTGAGAATATCAAACATTGTTTTGGTTCATTCGACAAATACATTATTGTATTACTTGTATTTGCGTTTGATCATTTTATCTTAAGGGACAAACATCCAAGAAATCCAATAGCACCAGTGTGGATAGAGAAATTTGTCTTAAGAATATAGTATTTAATACTAGGCTTGATCAATCAATCATATTCATTCTGTCCAAACTTTTTAAGTTTAATATTTATTGTTTTCTTTAAACGTAACACAATAGACACAAGTATAATAGGACTAACAATCTTAAGATAAAAAAAAAAAATTTAATTCCTTATTTGTGTTAATTCCTTATAATAGGACTAACACTGTTTTATTTCTATTTGTTAAGTTGTTTGCAAACTTTTTCTGCACTTCTTTATTGGATAAACTACAAGTAAAAATATATGTATTTTGCACTATTTTGTGTTTAAAGTACACTTGTTTGATTCAGTTTTGTAAATATATTTTTTTTTCTCTACACTACTTTGTTCGGTGAACTGCGGTAATAATAAAAAAAAATATTATATATATATATATTTTATATTTTTTTGAAATTAATATTCTGGCTTGTATCCAGAAATTTGAGATAGCAACAGACATTACTACCACATCCACACCTATGAGTCATGGAGAGAAGCCTGAAAGATTCAATAAACTGATTTTAAGCATTGACAATAAAAAATGTTATTTTATCTCACCATGTTAGACCTTGCAAAGGTTCTTCATGAACAAGCTGCTAAGCTTTTTGAGGGAGAAATAATCTCCAAACTATTGCTGAGGTCAATGCATAGAAGCATTTTGACTTTTTGTGCAAAAATTACATTCTCAATGGATTGAACAACACATTATATAATGTGTATAGTTTAGTTCAATCTGCTAAGAAACTATGGGATTCTTTGAATAAAAAATGCAAAACAGAAGATACTGGAATGAAGAAATTCATTGTTGAAAAATTCCTAAATTACAAGATGGTTGATTCCAAAGATGTGATAAACCAAGTTGAAGACCTTCAAATCATCATACATGGTATCCATACTAAATAGATGTCATTAACTGAATCTTTTCAAATTGCTACAATCATTGAAAAATTGCCACCATTTTGGAAAGATTTTAAGAACTATCTTAAACACAAGAGGAAGGAGATGCCACTTGAAGATTCTGCTTGTTCAATTAAGAATTGAAGTAGATAATCGATCATCTGAAAAGAAAAACGGACATCATTCCATGGAGTTTAAGACACAAGTGGTAGAAGAAGGCTCAAGACCAAACAAGAAAAGACGGTTCAAATAATAAGGAGTCAAGAAATACACTACAAAAAGATTCAAAGGCACGTGTTTTGTGAGCAACAAACCTGCTCATCGTGCTAAGAATTGTCATAATCGGAAGGCACAAGGAAATATTAAGAAAACAAACATCAGGCTAATGCGACTGAACTGGATAAACTAACCTTAGATGTTTCTGAAATGAACTTCTCTACAATTATCTCTGAAGTAAACTTGGTATCAAATACCAAGGCATGATGGTTTGACACAGGAGCTACTCGTTACGTCTGTTGTCATAAGAACATGCTCTCTACCTATGAGTTAACTGATGGAAAACAAATCCACATAGGAAATTCATTTACTTCCAAAGTTAAGGGGAAGGGCAAAATTATTTTAAAGATGACTTCTAGAAAAGAGGTAACTCTTAACAACGTGATGCATGTTCCAGAGATTAAAAAGAATATTATGTTTAGGTCTTTATTAAGCCAAAATTGATTCAAATTAGTCTTTGAATCTAACAAATTTATACTCACCAAGGGTGGGATTTACCTAAGGAAAGGATATATGAGCAAAGGGCTCTTCAAAATGAATGTAACAACTACTGTTTCGTCAAATAATAAGAACACATATTTTACTTATATGCTTGAGTCTTCTTATATATGGCATGGTAGATTCGGTCATGTTAATGTTGATTCTATACGCAAATTAATGAGTTTAGACTTACTATCTAAATTCAATATTGACTCAAGCCATAAATGTGAAACATGTGTTGAATCAAAATTAACAAGAACTCCTTTTCATACGATTGAAAGAAGTTCGAAACCTCTATAATTAATACATCCTGATATTTGTGATCTAAAATATGTTCAAACTAGAGAAAGGAAAAAATATTTTAAACTAGAGAAAGGAAAAAATATTTTATTAATTTTATAGATGATTGCAGAAGATATTGTTATGTGTATTTACTTAAGAATAATGATGAGGTAGTGAATATGTTTGTCCAATGTAAAAATGAAGTAGAAAACCAACTTAGTAAAAAGATTAAGATACTAAAAAGCGATTGAGGTGGTAAATATGAATCATTATTTGCACAATTTTAAGCTAAACATGGTATTATTCATCAAGCTACTATATCTTACGCACCTCAATCAAATGGTGTTTCGAAAATGAAGAATAGAACTCTAAAAGAGATAATGAATGCCATATTAATTAGTTCTAGTTTACCTTAAAATTGGTGGGGGTGGGGGGGAGGGAAGCAGTGTTATCTACTAATAATATACTAAATAAATTACCCCATAAAAAGAATGACAAATCACTGTATGAGGCATGAAAAAGTTAAAAACCTTCCTACGAATAAGTGTGGGAGTGTTAGCCAAAGTAATGGTTCCTATTCCTAAAAGGCTCAAAATAGGACCCAAAACTATTAACTGCATATTTATTGGATATGCGTCCAATAGCAGTGCACATAGATTTCTTATGCATAAATCTAACATTTTAGATGTCGATGTCAATATGATCATTAAATCTAAAAATGCACCAGTTTTTGAAAATATTTTCCCAAGTAAAGATAAAGATGAAACAAATTCTCATAAGAGAAATTGTGATACTGGAACTAGTGAAATCAATCATGAAAAAGAAAAAGGAAATGAGACTAGACGCAGTAAGAGACAAAGGATTGCAAAGACCTTTGGTCTAGATTTTCTAACATATTTGTTAGAGAAGGATCCTCAAAGTTTTAAAGGAGCAATGTCTTCTCCTTAAGCACCTCTACGGAAGAAAGCTATCAATACTGAAATTGAATTCATTATATAAAATCACACTTGGAAATTGGTAGACCTTCCACTTAGAAATAAACCTTTGGGTTATAAGTGGATTTTCAAGAAAAAAATGAAAGCTGATGGATCAGTTGATAAATATAAGGCAATACTTATAGCTAAAGGGTATAGGCAAAAGGAGGGTATTTATTATTTTGATACTTATTTGCCTGTACAAGAATAACATTCATATGAATGTTAATTACCATCGCAGCATTATATGATCTTGCAATACATCAAATGGATGTTTAAACCGTCTTCCTAAATGGTGAGTTAGAGGAGGAAATTTATACAGAACAACCAAAAGGGATTATTGCTCCTAGACAATAAAAGAAAGTGTGTAGACTCGTAAAATCTTTATATGGATTAAAACAAGTACCAAAACAATGGAATGAGAAATTTGATAAACACATTATCACAAATAGCTTTAAAATTAATGAATGCGATAAATTTGTTTATGCCAATAGCAACATCCTAGGCTATGTCATCGTTTGTCCTTATGTGTATGATATGCTTATCCTTAGTAGTAATAATGAAATTATTAAATCTACTAAAAGGATGTTATCTAACAAGTTTGAAATGAAGGATTTTGATGTTGCAGATGTTACATTAGGTTTTAAAATTTCCAAGACGTCTGATCGATTGGTATCATTACAATCTCATTATATAGAAATGATACTTGAAAAATTCATCAAAGATGATAAGAGTATAGCCAGAACACCTGTTGATGTAAACCTTCATTTAGCCAAACATAATGGTGTATGAGCATATCACAATTGGAATACTCTCGTATGATTGGAAGTCTTATGTATATCATGAATTGCACAAGACCGGATATTGCTTACTCTGTAAATAAACTTAGTAGATATACGAGTAATCCTGAAAAAGACCAGTAGCAAGCAATTATTAGAGGGCTTGGATTTTAAGATAGACTCAAAATTTTGGATTGCACTATACAAAATATCCAGCTATACTTAAAGAATATAGTGAGATAAACTAGATATCTAATTATAAGGTCACAGAATCTACCAGTGGTTATGTATTCACACTTGGTGGTGCTGTAGTATCATGGAAATCCTCTAAACAAACATGCATTGCTAGATCCACTATGGAATCTGAATTTATTGTTTTAGATAAAGCAGGGGAAGAGACAGAGTGGATTCGATAATTTTTAGAGAATATTCCAATGTGGTCAAAACCTGTGCCAGCAAATGCATACATTGTGATAGCCAATGGTAATTGGAATGGTATAAAATAAAATGTATAATGGTAGGTCTCAACACATTCGTCGAAGACATAATACCGTTAAGCAATTGCTCTCAAATGGGGTTATATCAACAGACTATGTAAAGTCTAAAGAGAATCTCGCGGATCCACTACAAAAGGCTTAACGAGAAAGTAAGTAAATATTTTATCGAAGCGAATTGGACTAAAGCCTACAAGTTAAGAATTATCTTAATGGAAACCTAACGTAGTTCAGTAGAGATCCTGAGATCTAAGTATAAATTGACAACCCAATTAAGTTTACTCAATAAGAACACGACAAAAAAGAACTCTTTAGCCCACTCTTATGATAAGGGTAATGTTCCTACAGCGTATTTAGGGTAAGTATAAGGCTTTTATTAAATCTCTTATTCCTTCGAATTCCAAGTGGGATATAACAGGATATCCTAAAATTAAAAGCCTTCAGAACTCTTTATGAGGCTTTTAACTCTGTAAAACACTCATGAAACCAAGAGTTGTTCAGGACCAAAATGAACACAATCATGAGAATCAGTCGTGTTAAAAAAGAAACTGTGTGAATTACTATTCGAACAAATTTATCAAACCGTTGAATAATTTAAGACATCGCGTTCACTATTTAGCCGGTAAGTCCGATAGTTTTTCACTAGGGAAGGTTAAGGCCATAATTTACCTCTTCTATTTCAATAACTTTTCGCTATTTACTCTTTTTAGGTCTGTATTTTCATTTGCATTATTATAGCCAATTTTCCATTCATGTGGGGGATTGTTAAACAAAATAGTAATTTTTTCCATTTTGAGAGCCAAATAAAAGTATGGTCCATTTTTCAATTGGGTCAGTAATTTATATAAACACGTTCTACTACATTATAAGACTAACGTAGTATATTTATTTGCTTAAAATGAGTAAGTAATGAATGAGAAAAATGGCTCCAAAGTGACATGCTTGAATAAGTATTATCATATTTGAATATGAAGAAATTTATTAAAATGACATAGTTTTAATAAATAGTTAACCTTATTAAAATGACGTTGTTTTAATAAGTAGTTTTACTATTCAAAACTGAATCGTTTTGAATAGGGTTTCTTCTCTAGGCATGTCTGTTTATAAACAGAGAACAGACGTATATATTTGTGAATGGAAGTGGCTATTCCATTGGTGTCCTTCCTAATAGGCTTTTGTTTCTATAAAATTCATTCATTCATACTAAATTTGATCTCTTTTTTCCTTTTCCAATTTCAACTTTCTTTTCCTCTGAATTATTTGATTAGAAAAATTTGAGAGTACAAAATATTTTTTTGGTTCGTAGGGCAAATATATTGTTGTGCTATTAGTATTTGTGTTTAATCATTGTATCCTAGCAGGCAAACATCCATGGAATCCAATAACATTGGTGTGGATGGCAAAATTTGTCACTAGGACATAGTATTTAATACTTTGATCAATCAATCATATTTATTCTGTCCAGGTTTTTCCAAATTTAATATTTATTGTTTTCTTTAACTTTGTCACAATAAAAGCAAGTATAATAGGAGTAACAATTAGTTTTTAGGAAATCAAAGATGAGTACTGAACTAAAAATGATATTACACGTGCATATATATATGCTTTGAATTAATATGTAAAATTGTTTACTATACATATACGCATGCATGCTACATTCATTCCCTTCACAGTTCTACTTTACTCTTGACCGATGGAAAAAAACAAAGAAAATTTACCCACTTGATGTTGAGATTTGCAAATCAAAGGAGGCATGTGATGTCTATCTTTTAGTAGGGAAGGCTACAACTAAAGAAACCTTTACCCAGTGGTCGCAAGCATAAAAACCAACCGAAGGCAAAGTGCCATAAAATTTCTGAGTGAGTGTGTTCACATGGTAATAAATTATTATAATATATATATATATATATTAAATATAAGGTTTATAAAAACGAATTTAGTATATATAATTATAAGCTGCGTAAGGAATGTAAAATTATTTTTGAAAAATTAAATTCATTTTTCGCACAAATATCTTTGAAATAATATAACTTATTAGATTTTTCAATTTCAAAAAATGATTATTTATCACTTGGTATAATTAATAAATTTTAAAAATTATATATATATAATACGAAAATTAATTAAAATTTTCTATCATGCATGATATTTGAAAAATAATAATATGATGAAATAAATTTACAACACTTGTACTGTTCAGTTCAAAATTTTATTTTATTAG
>QLOD02000033.1:32461084-32471181 GCA_003260245.2 Sideroxylon spinosum | reverse complement strand
ATAAAACTAGTTTATTGATGAATACATGTCGTTTTCTTATATTTCCTAAACCATTCTAATAAAGAGGCATGCATTTGGGATTTTATATTTTTATCTTTTCCTTTCTCCCCTCCATCCCCCCCTCCCCAGAACAACCCTTTCCTTTTTTTTCTCTTCCACCAAATCCTCAATCAAAATACACCCTTAGGATGTAGACTGCTAGCTATTTCTTTAAGGTAGCATTTAGAGGAAGGAATTGTGAAGGGAAAATGGATTCAAAATAACTTCTCTAATTTATTTTATTTTTTAATTTATCAAATCCAATACTTTTTTCCTTCCATCTAAGTACTTCTTTTTTCCTCCTCAATCAAAATACACACGTAGGGATGTAGACTGCTTTCTATTTCTTTACAGTCACATTTAGAGGAAGGATTTGCGAAAGGAAAAGGAATTCAAAATTACTTCTCTAGTTTGGTTCATGGTGGAAAATGAAAGGAAAAAAGTATTGGATTTGATAAATTAAAAATAAAATAAATTAAAAAACTAGTTTATTGATAAATGCTTTTTATTTTCTCATATTTTCTAATCTACTTAAAAATAAGAATAGTTATTTGGAATTTTATATTTCCTTTTCCCTTCCTTCTTTTGCCCTTTCTCATTTTTTCCTTCACCAAATCCTCGTTCTAAACACACCCCGATGAATTTTAATAAATTTATTCTCTCTTGATGACATTTGCAGTTCCATCGAGGCAAGAATGTCGGGCTTGGCAAAGATCACACCATTTCTCCATGATTGATGGATTGGTCAAATTTGAGAAGTTTGGGCCTGGTAGGAAAAAGTTAACTGTGAACTTATGCTTGCAGCTTGTGTTTGGGACAACTACTTATCGCAGATTGATAAAATTATGTTCTAATAAATAGGTTAGTGTTTATGGTGGAGCCTGAAAACCCTAACAGTCGAGTAAGGAAGAGGGAGTCTTTCAGATTGCAGCGTGAGAGCAGGAAAGCAAGAAAGGAAGGCAAATGTTGTTCAACCCCAGTTTGTGATGGCTTCAGTCAATGGAGATGCATAAACAAATCTAATTTGCTGATATGTTATATATTCAAAATTATTGCTTTCCTTGTATCTGGTTTCAACTCAGAAATTTTCCTTTTAAGTTGCGCGACACCGGTTCATCATTTTTATTGACATGAAAGTGCAAAGAATATATGATTTTTTCAGGTGATGCTTGCACATTGAGCTCGTGGGACTGGTAAGTGCAGTCATGACAAGAATTTGGGGGTTAAAAAAGGTTCAATATTGTGAGTGGCCAAGTTTGAGCCTAAACTGGCTGGAGCTGTGATCAATTTTGGCCCCAAATTAGGGGCAAATCCATGAATTCCATACTTGGGCCCATTTCTAAGCCCAATGTAGATGCTCAGGTCCAATAAGCCCTGTAACTTTGGGATGAGCTTGACTTTTTTCACTCAATGGTCCTTAGCTGGGCTTGCTTTTTACATTAATGGGCCTTAACTGGGCTTATTTTTAAGATTAATGGGCTGTGACTGGCCTTGCTGTTAGATTAATGAGCTTTTCTTGCGCCTATTTTCAGATGATGGGCTTATTTTCTAGATATGCAGATTAATAAGCCCGTAGCTGGGCTTAATTTTCCTATTAATGGGCCCATATATGGGCCAATTTTTAAGATTAATGGGCCCTAGCTGGCCTAATTTTCAGATTAATGGGCTTTTCTTGGGCCTATTTTCAGATAATGGGCTCATGTATGGATAATGGACCCATTTTGAGCCTTTTTCTTGACTAATAGGCCCCTAGCTAAGCTTCATATTGCAGATTAATGGGCCCATATAGCTTAGTTTTCCAATTAATGGGCCCATATATGGGCTTATTCTTAAGTTAATGGGCCACAGCTGGCCTCATTTTCAGATTAATGGGCCTTTCCTGGGCCTTATATAGATAATGGGCCCACAGTTGGGCTTATTTACAGTTTAATGGGCCCAAGCTGGTCTTATTTTGCAGATTAATGGCCCTTAACTGGGTTTTTTTACATTAATGGGCCCATCTCTGGGCTAAATTTCGATTAATGGGCCCATATACGGGCTTATTTTTTAAAATTAATGGGCTGTAGCTGGCCTTTTTTATTAATGGGCCTTTCCGGGCCCAATTTTATATACCGGGCTCATAGCTGGCTTATTTTCCAGATAATGGGCCCATGTCAGGCTTATTTTAAAGATTAATGAGCCCATAGCCGGGCTTGTTTTGCAGATTAATAGGCCTTAACTGGGCTTCTTTACATTAATGACCCACAGCCTGGCTTATTTTTCTGACTAATTGGCCATAGCTGGGCTTTCAGATTAATGGGCCTCAACTGAGCTTATTTTTTACATTGATGGGCCCTAATGACTGCATTGATATCAAAGAAACAGAATCTCAAGGAAGATGTTAACATATGCAATCCTTAGACGTCTAGCCAGGAAGTAGAATGTACTTGAGTAAAAGCAAGCAAACAAAGAACTACCTTATCATCGTCATAAAATGCATTCAAAAGTTTCCACGAGCTCACTTTGCTCAAGACCATATCACAAGCCATTATTCGGAGACCATCCCAGAAATTTCAATGCAGACTTAAACCCTCCTTGGAGAGTTGTTGTCATCTTACCTCACAAGTAATTGTAGCAATCATTGAATACTCAAGTACGTTATCCTGAATCTAAACCATGATTGATGCACTTGGCTAACAAAAATCATGATCTCATCGTGCCAACATGTGACATCTCATATTCTACTTACAATACATTCGTATCATATATATATATATATATATTTTTTAAAACCAACATTAGTATCATATCCAAAAGCACCACAAATTATAAAACACAGTCCAAGTTAGAAGGAACTGTTCGTTCAATACTAGAAAGCAAGTAAAAAATAACAACAGCTTTTAACTCAAGGAATTTAAATCATCCACATGAAATGCTTATGTAGAAAAGATCCTAAAAAGCTCAAATCATTCTACATAGTCTTGTACTGTATCGAGAATCTCCACTTTCTTGTGGGGTGGCATTTCCACATTACCTGCAGCTTATATATATATATATATATATATAGAGAGAGAGAGAGAGAGAGAGAGAGAGAGGTGGATTCAAAATATAACTAAGATCTATGTATAAATGAATTAGCATATTTTTCAGCAGCAAATACGTGAATAAAAAAAATAAACCTAGAAACAGAAAAGAACTAGATTCAGTATTGATAATCATAAAACTATCACTTACATCAGCTAACATAATAATATATATCCATTGGATAAAAAATACAAAAAACAAGAGGTGTCAAAAATAAGGTAATACAAATTGCACAAGCCAAACATAAACCCAATCATACATATTTGACCTCGTAAGATACATGTGAGACATTATTTCACTACGTTCATAGCCTTACATCATATCAAATTTATCTGCTATTAGATTTTTCTCCCTTTAAAAGAACACAACCCATTCAAACAAATAAGGAGAGAAATCCCGTAGTTAAAAAATGGCAGAATAGAAAATGTTACATGATATAATAATTCCTTTTGCCAAAAACTCTTAAGCATTACAACACAAGTTGAGCACAAAATATCTCAATAAAATAAAAAACTACCACGGGCAAATCATTGATAACATCAAAATAATAACCATCATCACCAAATGTTCTTTCGTAATACCTATCAAATTTGTTGATGCATTTACATAAATATACTGACAATATTCCTGACATCTAACCAAGGCACACACTCTCGCCAGCCCCTTAAACAAGTGAGTGCTGTAACTAGATTACCATTCCCAATGTGAAAAGTTCTGCAACACCACTATAAAATTAAACACAGCACAAGATACACAATCCATCAAATGGAGCCTTTTTTTGTTTTTTTGTCCAATCTTGCAAATGGATTTTTTTGCCAACAAAAAAAAAAAAAAAAAAAAAAAAAAAATCTTGTTTGTCTACTTTAAAAAAAATAATAAGGTTACATGTAAATAATATTTGACAAGGACACTTCAAACGTTAAAAATCGAGATGTGTTTGGTTATCTATCTAAAAATAATGATAAGACGCATTTAAATAAGTGTCCAAAAAATAACAATAGTATTTAATAAGGACATAACAAGTGTCCATTTAAAAAAAAAAATTCATAATAATGATAACACATTTTGACATCAGATACTTGCAGATAAAGTATTGAACAAGTGCATAACAAATATTCATAAAAATGACAAGATACATTTCAACAAGTATCCGACAAATGTTTGTTATAAAAAATAATAGCACGTATTCTTATAAGTGTCTAACGCATGTCAATAAAATATTAGATTAGAACATGAAAAATATACATTAATTTCAAAAGAGGCATATTTAGCAAATTTTTAATTAATTAATGTAAATACATCGTGATCATTGATTTCCAATTTAATGCGGTGGCACCAATTTAATTAGGTGGAGTACATCCATCGTATGCAATGGAGCTCTCCACCTTGGAATGGAAAGTATCCTAATCCGTTGAGAGGAGTGAGATTTTTACTGTTCTAGTGGCTAGGTGAAAGAGGTAGAGACTTGTAGGTGTGTTCGGACCGGTTTGCTAAGACCTTTAGTTTGAACAAAACTGATCCTAATCGGTTCTAAAAAAAACCAAAACAGAACCTATCAGACAATTCAGTTCTAGATTTGATCAGATGTGAACTATTTCTAGAATATTAACAAGAACAAAATAAAATAAAGCAGAAAGAATATTTGTTATTTCAAACTTCCATTGATTAAAAAAATCTCATTAGCATGAAAGAATCAAACCATTTACCCAATTCATACGGTATAACAAATTTTTTTTTTTTTTTTGATAGGTGGTATAATCAACTTAATTTAATAGGATTCCCTTGAAAAGCAAATTTTGGGAAACCAAACACAGAGTGTTGGTATAGCATATTACAAAAAGTACTTAGTTTTGCAATAGAATTTACATTGAACGAGTAAAAACTAAACTAGATTCATATGTACAATGCATGCTAAACACTAACAAATATATTGTCGTAAAGCCTTAAATGACAAACAATCCCCAAAACACGTCCTTTTTTGCATCGGATTCCATTGGCCAGTCAAAAAACTCAATTTCTTGATTGGATTCATAAAACAAAATTTGTACCTAACATCTTAAAAAGACTCAGGAGAGGTATCAGGTCACATATGAGCTTTAATTGGGGTGTGTTTGTTGGTATGAGAGAGTGATCTTTGGCCTCTTCTACGTTTGAAGTCCTCTTCATCAACTTGTTTATGGTTTTTATCGACATAGGCAACACGTATGACCACATCGGAGTTGTAAGAACTTCGTGGTGGCTCCTAATGGTGGAGTTTTAGAAGGATTGAATGGAGGAGGGTTTTCTTGAGAGAGAGAGAGAGAGTGTGTGTGTGTGAGTGTGAGAGAGAGAGAGAAGCTATGACTAACAGAAAGTCTAGGTGTCATAATAACTTTTAGGGTTTTTAAGTTGGTAGACTAGAGAGAGAAAGAGAGAGAGAGAGAGAGAGAGTGTGTGTGTGTGTGTGTGTGTCTGTGGGAGAAGCTACGTCTAACAGAAAGTCTATGTATCATTATATCTTTTAGGGTTTTCAAGTTGGGAGACTAGACAGAAAGAGAGAAGCCAGGACTAATGAAAGGTCTGTGCATCGTAATATCCTTTAGAGTTTTTAAGCAAGGAGACCGACTTCTTTATTTGGTCTCAGATTGGTTTGAGTCTAATTCGGTTTCAGTTCTAAAATATTTAGAACCAAAAAATCCAAACTGGTAATTTAAATTTTAATATTTTTGGAATCCAAAAATGACCCAAACCAATGAGCTCAAAATTTGGTTATTCTGTACACTCCTAGAGACTAGTATTCAAGATTTTGGTTGAATAATTAAATAAGTTTTTTGGGCCCCAACCCTAAATAAAACAAAAAACAAAAAAAAAAACAAAAAAAAGAACAAAATAGATCAATAAACCTACTTAGTCTATTTCTTTTCTTTATTCTTCTTCTCAAAACAAATCAACCACGGGAAAGATAGATATAGAGCAAAAATTAAGCAATGTAATTGATGAACCTCATTCTAAACAGCTTGGACAAGAGTATAATATAAAACTTGTTAGTAAGAGCCAATTATGTTGAACAAAAAAAAGTATACGACGGGAGCAAAAAAATCAACATTAATTGAAAGACACTTTCATCTAAAGAACTTATAAACCAAATTGGACTCGTTTTACTTGGTTGGTAAATGAAAGGCAAGATCTTAACATGACACCAAAGTAAGGAGAGCCTATGATGAAAGAAGTTGGAAGGTGTACTCAGATGAATCGTCCAATAGTGCTGAAATACTTCTAGTGACTGGAGTAGCTTGAACTAGCACATGGTTTGAGATCCCATGGGCTACTTGGAAAATAAGACCAGGATCTCGGTTCAAATGTGTCAGAAGGTTTTCGGTAGCAACATGAAATGGCATCTCAACAAGAATAGGGAGGAGTTTTTTCAGAGATGGTTGAGATAAGGTGGTAAGGTCTACATGCCTAAGTTTATTCAAAGATGGCAAGGATACCTTAGCTAATTATTATTTATGAAACAAAAAAAGATACCTAAGTTAGTGCTCTATAAGAATTCGATCTCGATGGTTGTATAAAAAGCAGTACACTCCAATTTTATTCTTGTAAGTATCAAAAATTCAGCAGTGGCCAGAAAATGTTTCAAGGGTCACCAATTGTCAATACAACAACAATTATGATACTGTTTTATTATGCCTATTCATGTCAAGCAAAACTCCAATATCTTCAAAGAATCTTGTTGGAATGTGTTGACCAAAGGTATATAAAATTAGTTTTATAATTGATTTTAATGATAATAAATATTGAATTGAATTTTTACATTAATTTTCGAAGACATTGTATGAAATCTTACAATTAATTTTAATTTGATATATTCAAGAATAATATGCCTGAAAGAGATTAATATTATTATTGAGGTATTTTTACATAATTTGAATGAAGAAATAAAGTAATTTCAAAGTTTAGAGTGATAAAAATTAAAGTAAGATGAAAACTTGAAATAGAGAGTTAATAGACAAATCAAATACATGTTAGTATATTGATGATATCTAAAGATCTAACAGTTCAAATTGTATAGAATTTTAAGATAATAAACTAAACTTCCATATCTACAACTTTACTGCAGGGAAATTTTTGTGGATCTGAATTTAAGATGTCCAAACATGAGATGGAAAATTAGTCATTACAGAAACGATTTTAAATCTGAGCTCTAGAATAGTCTTGGTTTTGGAGACATAACTCATACTCTATAGCTTTAAAACTTATGATTTTTGGTGTCTAAAAAGAATACTTATAGAGCTACAACTTTCATGTTTAAGTTTCTTCAAATTCTAAAAGCATTAGAGTGAAACAATAGCCTTAATTGAAAACACAAATTCAGAATGTCAGAAAAAAGTTATCTGGAGCTAGTCTTAGTTTGGAGACTATTCTGCAGACCTTACTATTGGATGAAACTCAAATTTGGTTAGAATAAATTCAAATTATATATCTACGAATTCATTATCTGAGGAAATGTAAGATATGAACTTTATGAGAACGAAAAATGGTCACAAATATATCTCAGAAAATCTAAAGTTGAAAGGTAATAATAGAAGTAAAGAAATTCAAAAGTTTTCAACGGCAAAAGTGTATTTTCATTTAGTAACGACCATTTGGGGATTTTTGCCTATAAATATAGCCTCAAACTCAAATTCAAGAAGAAAAAAAATGTAAGAAAGAAGTGCTTATAAAGAGATATAAGAAAGTCTATAATTTTACAAACATAGAGTGATTTCTCCCTACACTAGTGCTTCATCTTTTATATTCAACTTATGAGAGTTTCATTTTTTATTGACTAAGTGTTAAACTCATCTTCTTTATCATAAGAGAGGAAAATTTATAACCCTCTTAATTTGTGAGAGTTAGATGAGCTCTTTTTGGTTTTGGTTCAAGTGTAAGAACCAAAACAAAGGATATTTTTTTAGAGAGACTTGTGGAGTGATTTAAGAATAGAATCATTTGGTGTAAGTGATTTGGGGACAAAATCACTAGGAAGAGATTTTTATCACATTAGGAAGCTAGTGTATAACAAGTTCTTTAAAGAATAATTAAGAACTCTTAAGGAAAACCTTGGGGAATGGATGTAGGCAACATTGAGGCCGAACCACTATAGATCGATTATGTTTGCTTCTCTTCCATTCTCTTTATGCTTATTCGGGGAACGAACAAGATTCGATACCCTGGTAGTCTATGCCGTAAACGATGAGTATTCGCTCTTGGTCTACACGGATCAAGGGCCTAATACTAGCACTCATTCTTCATCCACAAATATTAAATATTTTTTAATTGTATTCCATTTTTGGTTATATTTTTTATCTTGACATATTTGCTTTAAGGATTGAAATTTTTATTTATTAATTTTTTGAGCAACTTATTCACCCCCTCTAGTGTTGCTATTTGGGACAATAAGATGCACTAGGCAATAAAATATAAGGCACAAATGGAAAAGGTAGCTAGGTAGTGGGCTTAAGAGGTTAGAAAGTCAATGTGGTTCTTGACAATATTGATATTAATGAAGCCCATTGGCTTGTTGAAATTCCATTAAAGGAAAGAAAGACGACTCTGGAAGAGTGATAACTTGCCAAGGTATTCATTAAAATATATGTCCACATTTGAGACAATAAGGGAAGGACTAAAAGCCATTGGTTGAGAGAAAAAGCAACAAAGGGGCTTGTTTCAACATAAGATCATGTGCTAACTAGGTCAAATTGTGTCCCATCATCAACTACTACTTTTGAAGCGAAAATGGTTTAAATACTACTTTAATCTCAAGTCTACGCTTCCACAATACAATGAATTTGTACTTCAAAAAAACAAAAAAATCCATTAGCGAAAGGTAGGTCCAATTGTCCATCTTTTTGATACATAAGGCATCCTCTAAATAATTCAAATCGAAACAATTGGATGTCCGACTCAGGTATATATGACATGACCAATCAATTGCAATACTCCAACACCCCATATTTGCCAAATATTTCATACATCGCAGCTTCTATGGTTTAAAAAAATAAAAAAAATAGATAAAATAAAAAAAAAAGTGGTGGATTTTCATTGGAAAGAAAATCATGGGAGAAAAATACGTTTTGTTTTGTAGTCATAGTTTATAATTTTGGAAGTCATGTTTAGGCTATTAGTTTTAACAAGATGTATAAAAGAATCGTATAATGCATTTAGATTTCTATCCAAAATATACTTTGGATAGTTATATTTTCGAAAATCTTGAACTTTAAGAATTAAGTGTGCATAGACATAAGTTTAGGAGATGTAAGTGACTTTTGGTAATTATATTAGGAAATATAATGAATATTTAAAATAAGTGCATAGTAGAAGTTGGTTGGACCTTTGAGAAATTGAAAATAGTAAATTATATTTTTAGTGATGAATTTATATAATTTTTTAGGTGTAATAAATTGGGTTTTGAGAAAGACCGTTAAGGTGCGAACGTTAGATGAAATAATTTTTTTGAAAATTTCGGTGTGGTAGATTAAGAGGACCAAATATAATCTAAGAGTGAGAGAGCGAGAAGTTAATTTTAATTTAGTATGTTGAGACCAAGTTTCAAGAATGAAACTTTATTTAATTGGGGGAAAATGTGATAACCCGAAATTTTTCTAAGGAAACTAGAATTTTTGTGATTAATGTTTTATTTTCAAGTGATTTTAGTTATGTAATTTTCAGTCAATAATCTAGCTATAATGGACTTATTTTTGGTAATAATGTGGATCATTAGTTGTTGCTCAATAATTTAAAATGATTAAGATTACATTAGAGCCATCCTAGGCAAAGAATATACTAAGATGGATTCCTATTCCAAATCCACAACAGAGATTTCCTTCGCCCAAACGCAACAAAATAGTATTTGTTCACATACATAAACGATGATGTGATTGATCGTATGCATATCATTGGTATCGCATAAGAATCTAGTGTAGAAACTAAATTAACAAATAAATGAAACCTAGAATGGAAGTAATATTACCTCA
>QLOD02000033.1:32286173-32302332 GCA_003260245.2 Sideroxylon spinosum | reverse complement strand
ATAGTTTTGCCTCACATCACTTCCCATTTCCGTCTTGCACAAGGCTTTACATCAATTCATGCTTTTTGTGAGAGGGATTGTGAGTGAGATCCCACATTGTCTTGATTCACTTATCTCGTACAATAAACGAAATCTCACATCACTTTTATACCAAGATTGTACTATTTCTATAGGTCTTGGACAACTCTTATCTTGTAAATTGCTTTTCAGGGAGATTCATGGTACTTTAACATAGTATCAAAGTTAGGTGAGTTCAGTCCTATCTCACATCACTCCACACTTTGCTAAAATGGGTTATAGCATAACTATTCACTAATCTTTTATCTTGTCCAGTCTTGCCTCACATTATTCTAAATTTTTAGTAAGATCTATAAACCTAATCTTACATCGCGTTAATACAAAGCGTGTGTTTTTCGTATAAACTTTTTTAATTTTTTTTAATCTATTATTGCTTGCATAATTGATAATATTATGGTTTTTTTTTTGTTTTTTTTTGTTTTTTTTTTTTTAGCACTGATGATTTTAAACTATTTATTAACATACTATTTAGAGGCTTTTTCATGTGCTAAAAAAAAAACACAAAATCTCCAATTTTTTTTTTCTAATTTTTTCCAATTTTGTATACACAAAATTTCTCCAACTTTCAAAAATCTCTAATTTTATTAGGCAAACACCAAACATCCAAAAATTTAACAAAATTTGACCATACGACCTTGTAAAATGCTATTGTCGCCCTTGAAATAGTTGCTTTTAAAAAATGCTATTTAGGAAAGCATTTATTTTTAGTAACTCTTATATGTATATATATTGTATTTTAGGCTCCGATTGGATGGCGTTAAAATTTTATGAGGATGAGTTATAGAGGGGATATAAGATAAGAGAGGGTATTATTTTTAGAGGATTTATCCACATTAATGTGATATTTATGGAGGGAGATAAAACAAGTTGATAGTTTGGATGAGAAATTAAATAGGGGGATAAATTTTGATTTGGTTTGGATGTTTTATAAATGAGACTGGGTGAATGATAAAAAAACAGTCAAATGACTTGTCAAATGACTTTTTTGGTCTTGTGGTGTCCCAAACTTAATTACTCATTAAATTAAATATTAAATTACAAAACTCACTCTATTTAATTATTTTTGCACAATTGAACCTATATTATTTATTTCAATGAAAATTTAATTTATTTTATAAATTTATTTAAATAATTTTTTTTAAATATGTACTTTTGAATGGTTGATTGCTATCCAATTTTTTTTTAATATGTTTATTTTGATTTGTTGGCCTATCCATTGTTTTTTTACTATTGCTAATCCGACTAACATTGCACCACATGTTATACATATTACTTAGTGTTGTGCTCATTGCCTGGTGTCATGCTCATGTCGTCGTTGATCAAGTTAGAAACACTTGGACAAGCAAATATCACACACTAGTTTTTTTTCTTTTTTTATTAGATCAAACAAGTATTACATTTTTTTATATTCCAGGACTTGTCTTGGTTAAAAAAACTGATTGAAACCCAAAAAAAAAAAAAAAAAAAAAAAAAATTTACATAATTCTTTGGTTGTATTCATACACATGTTGTTGAAGACTAACGGAAGAGCCTTCGTTGGGTTGCGACAAAAGGCTTAGATGAAGGTACTGCATTGAAACTATATTTACAAATTGATTGAATGTGGCCAAAAGTTTCCTATCCTAAGACATTTTTACGAAATTCTATCCTAACTTTTTATAAACTAATTCAAATGGCCAAAGGTCTTGAAAAAGTCTCTCAATGAGCATGATGGCATTATTAAGGCAATAAGCACCAGAGTGATCTCCAAGGCTCCAAACATGGAAGGAATCTCCATTAGCAATCAACAAGTAGTCTTAAATTCTGCAATACTATGCAAGCATGTGACAAAATGAATAACAGCAATACTATGCAACTGAAAATGGTTACAAGGAGAAACCTCGGTAGGGCACCAACTTTGGCAGTTTGTTTCAAATTCTGCAAACGATGTTTCTCTTGGTTTTCCAATCTTTGCTTCTTTTCTTTTTGTCTATTACTCAGGATTCCATAGTGCCTAAAAATTGGGCTCAGGATTCACATTAGTAAGCATAAGGGTACGTACTGGCTGCAAAAAACATAACCTAGCTCAATCACAAAAATATGAATCATCATTGCCCCTCCAAAACTGGCAAAATAGAGTACCACATTAACCTGCCATTACATAATAAGCATGGAATAAGTTATTGTTCACATGTACAAAAAAGGCATCTACAACACGTGCCATTATATATACAGCAAATACACCATTCAAAAAATAGCTTCCTTCCTATCATACTATAGTTACTTAAAGTGTTTCTTAAATTAACAAATAGCTGATGAGTTAGGTCATAAATTTCGTAGCCATTCAAAAAAAGGTGTTCAGATTATCTCACAAAGTTACTAAATCGAACCAAACACATAACCGTTGAGGATGGCCTCGCACCAAGCTTGCCTCCTATCATCATGAGTGTTTAGAAATTGGTCAACTCTCTCATCTTTCTTTCTAATAATGGAAGCCATCTTGAATTTTTTGTGTCAATGTTAGGTCAAGTATCTCTAACTCCCCCGGAATCGTTGAGCATCGAGTGAATATATCTTTCTCATACCCCAACACATTGGCCATTTTGTCCATAGTCATCAAGCTTTTCTTACACCGCATGTCCATACTTCCACGGATATCTTCCTCATTACCCAACCTTGTTCTCTTTTTTCCCCTTTTTACTTCCGTAATTGGTCAGAGGTGCGGTGGACGTTGGGATTGACATATACCGCTTCAAGTTTGTAGGAGTGGAACCCGGTGGCATGGTGGACATTGGGATTGACATACGCCACTTCAAGTTTGTAGAAGTGGAATCCAGAGGTGTGGAGCCCATGGTTGGGGAACTCGAAGCCATGGACATACAGGGGCTAGATCTCATAGGAGTGTGACCCATGTTCGCATATGGTAAATTAAGAAGTTGTTAATCGAATAATGGCTTGTAAAAGTCACTTCCCAAGTCTTCATCACCACCAACATCCCTGTGTAGCCCAATATCTTCTTCAATTGGAGTAGGAAGAATTGATTCCTTCATTTGAGTTGGATCATCCGCTAAAGCCCTGGTCGCCCTATCATTTCCAAAGACAATAACGAAATCTTCAAAGTATGGAAAACGCTTCCCATAAACCTCTTTAGCCTTCTTGGGGTGGGCCTACACAAAAATTTTAAGTTTATAGAGACAAAATTGTACCACAAAATGTGGAATAAGTAGGCATTAAAAGCTTAATGAAATAGAATAGGCCTTAAAAGCATAATGACTTACTTTTCAAAATCATCCCACACGCTTTGCTCCACATCGACCCGCTTGTTGACATCATGCCAACCAAAGCCACTAAGTGTAACAATGTCACTTATTTTGTGGTACGTTTGTCTCCAATACTTGACCTTAGAGTCAATGTAAGGAGAAGCCTGAATGTGGCTACCCGAAAATAATTTCCCTAACTCTTTCTCAATCAAGGTGAAGAAAATAGGTTTAAAACCATTTACACCACTCCACTTGTCCGAAAGTTCATTCACCAACACTTTTATTAGGGCATCCTCCACTTTCCTCCACACCCTACAGGTCCTTTTTGTGGAAGTTGTAGACATATTAAGTTGTTGGGTGTCTTGTTGGCTATCCATAACTGCAAATGCATTTTAGTTGGCCAATAATTGTAAAAGTTCGACATGAATTATTAAGTAAAGAATTGAAGCCATGACAATTACAATCTTTTACAATTCGAGCTTATGAAATTGAATCACCATAGACATTACAATATATAAAGTGCAAGTTCTTCAAACACATAATGCAAATTGTCAACAATAAGTTCTTAATACAAATACATTTAGAAAGGTCTATCAATCGTTGGGGTTGCATCTCTTGTCCCCCTCTATTTGCCACCTAATGGTTATACATGGTAGTAGCCAATGCATCCCTCTCGGTGGTCCATTCATTGGAAGTCTCTATTTTTGTAACTCGATCATCATCTACCGTGACATTGTGGAGGTTATCTTATTCTCATTGTATGTACTCCAATTCAATCAAATCATTGGCCATTCCTTTTTTAACAAGGTTATGGAGAAGATAACATGCTGTCACGATACGACATTGAGTCCGGATCGGGTAATATGAGGGAGACCTCAATATTGTAAATCGCATTTTCAAGACGCCAAAGACTCTCTTTATGACATTTCTCGCAGCGGAGTGCTTCATATTGAAGTACTTCTCTTTGTTAGTCGGTATGTGGCCTTGTCTCCAAATGTTTAGGCGATATCGTTGGCCACGGACAGTGCTAAACCCTTCCCCTTTGTGTATTTGGCATCTATAAGATAGTAATGTCTTTTAACCAAGGGAAGTTACGACATTGAAATAGTTTATAAGAGGGTTCATAAAAGGAATGGAATGAAAGGAAAACAAATTACAGTATGGAATTTTAACATACCATTGGGGACTTTCAAACCATTGAGTCTTACGATTGTGTCTCTGAAGATTCTAGAGTCCATGGCCAATTGTTCCCATCTAGACCAGACAAACACAAATTGAAGGTCTCGACTACAAACACCTAAAACATTTTTTACAATTTCACCCTTCCTCGACCTATACCGTGGCTTGTCAGCTATCGAAGGGAGGGTAAACTAGCACAAATATCCTGTTCAAAGTCCTAAGACAATTCTATGACAATTTAAGAATGCGTTATTACAAGTACTTACATACAAGCAGTTGAGGAAACAAAAAAGAATAGCTAAGATCCTTTTTAAGACATAAGTGTACCTAAAACCAACTCCATCAATTATCATGGTAGTCTGCAGGTACAGGATCGGGAGTAACTAAGAGCATTCTATGGAGGTGCAACATAGCTTGGAGTACCACATTGAAATGCCTGCTTAGTGTTTTAGTCAATCTCTAAAACTGATGTTTGGTACACCTTTACTTTATATGGTACTCGAGGATCCACACGAAAATAGCTACTCTCTTCTCAACACATACAAACCTTGAGTCCCCTAATCCTAACTCCTCGAACTAAATAGCATAATCTAAAATATGTACATCTATTTACCCTCAATAGCTCGTGGCATTCAACCTCATTACCATTTACGAGCCTAATAACGGCACTGACTTGTGTTTGGTAGAAGTTAGGATTCTGCACACACTCGGGGGGGATGTTGTGCAGTAGATAGGATGAATAAGTATCGGCGAAACATCACTACTGCAACATGAATGAAGGTTGTTAATGCAACAACTGCTTCTTTCTCTTCTCTTTTCCTTAATTGTTTTCTGTTTAGTCTTGCCATCCTAAAAAGCTAACAAATGGTTCAATGAGTAAGACTTCAAACACAAACACACACACAACACCTATTTTTTTTAACGGTTTTCTTCATGTCAATTTCTATAATAAGTTATTAGGTTATAAAAGTTTTGTCCTCGTGATTAAGAACTCACCTGGACCATTTTTAAATGCCAAAATTATACGACAAAGACAACAGCCTTATACTTGGTTTCGTCAACAATACTAAACTAGACATATATTCTAAGGGCTTTTTTAAGCTCCTAAAAATATGTTTTTTTGATGTTAACTCAACATCTGCATGAACAAGACTCTTTTACAACAAGAGATTGCCCTATTAATCTATTTAGACTACCTTAGTCCCATATATGTTTGCTTGAAACTAAGCAATTCTCATAGATGAATGGTTTGTTATTCTTGTTTCTTTTGTGCTCATTTAAGGATTACATCATTTAAAGTCATTGTTTTCCCTCCTACTATGACTAGAACATCAAACGAATTTCGATATTAGAAGGGTGCTCAATTTGTAATGTAACTGAAGTATAGTTTCTTATTGTTTATATTAAAATCTGTATTTTTTATTGGATGATTTTCAAGTAATTCCAAGTCTATTCATGCATTCAATGGTCACTCGAGAAAAAATAAACTGACTTTTTGCGTACGTGACTATGACAGAAGCAAATCAACAACATAAGCACCCCTAAAGCTTAATATAGACAATAATCAGTATGAAAACCCTAAAAAGTCCAAAAAGAAAAAATGAGTACGAAACCCTACAAATACGAATATATGAACACAAACCATACATCACAAACCATAAATCTATCAGATACTAAAAAAATCATACATCACAGACATTATATCACAAACCATACATCACTAAATGAAACCCTATTTCAACAAATCAAACAAACCATACATCACAAATCCCTATACCATCTGAAGCTAGTCGAAAAAAACCCTAGTTTGATAAAAAAATTGATCAAATGCAACGAAATCTTTCATATCCCCTTCGAAAAACGGAGTTCAAAACCCATACCTGAGTGCCCAAATCAGATCGCAATGAAATCGCAAAAATTGCACACTATAAACCCTATTCTGGACAATCTCAGGACAACTATAGAAACGGAAGTGCGAAGGTTGCTCAAATGAGATAACGAGGGTTAGAAACGTTAAAAAATAAGGGGTATAAATTGGATAATTTTTGGGTAGCCCTGAGAGTGCTCGAACGTTATCAAAGAGAAGACGGAGCATGCGAGAAAATAAAGAGAAGGGGAAAACGAAAAATGAGGGAGGAAATGGAGTTGCCAAACCAAGGCAAAACTCTGGGACCCAGACTTATGACTCGATATAGGTCTTTTTTTGGGGGGGTTTTGGAAGCATCGAATCGAGACTTTAGGTTAACTTTTGATACACTTCTTTCCTAGCTCTCTTCACTAAGGGCCTGTTTGGTAATATTGTCATTTTTTTGTTTACTTATTTATTCATTCATTTTTTTTGCTTATTGTGGTCTTTTGTTTTTCCTTCAAATGAAAACTGAAACAGCGTTTAAAAATGTGATTTTATTTATACTTGTAAAATTTTATTTTCATAAAATATTAAATTAATAAGTTTCTAAAAATTTAATAGAATTTAAGAAATATATTTCATAATAATTTAATTTAATTATGTTATTTATATAAAACAATTGAATACATTATAATTATTATATCATTTAATCCAATAAATGTAAAATATATTATTTATAACTTAATTATTGATTTACTAAAATATATTTCATAATAACTTAAATAAATTAATTATGATTTTCATTAAAAAAAATTTAGATAATATATTCTTAATATTAGTTGAAATTAATTAAATTAAATTAATTAATTTAATTATGATATTTATTAAAGTAATTTCACAAATATATTCAAATTTAGTTAAATTAATTAAATTAAATTAAATATTAAATCTTGGTAAAATTAATTAATTTAATTTTATTATTTAACCAAAATAATCTAAAAATATATTTCATATTAGTCAAATTCAACTAATTACTAAATTAATCAAATAATTTAATAAAATATATTTTATATTAATTTAATTAAATTAGTTATTGAATTAAATTATGATTTTTTATTTTTTAAAACTAATTTCATAATAAATATTTTATATTAATTAAATTTATATAGTAATTAATTTAATTATTTATTAAAAATAAATTAACAAAATATATTACATATTAATTTAGATAATTTATTTAACTTAGATAGTCTAGATAATTTATTTAATTTAGATACTAAAAATAATTTTAGTTTAATAAAATATTTGAATAAAATAATTTATTTTAATAAGATGCAAAAATAATGGATAAGTGTAAAAATTGATAAAAATGTCTGCAACAGAAGGAAAACAGAGTGAAAAAATAATTTTATTGTTTATGTTTTTCTATTTAAATTTTTCATTTTTTGAAAACAAAAAAAAATATAAATACATTTAACAAGTACGTTTCTGTTCAATTTACAAAATTTTGAAAATATAAATAGAAAATAAAAACGGCACTAAACGAGGCCAAAAACTCTGGTTCTTAGATTTTTGTGGTCTAATTTACTTTTATTTTTATTTTTTTTATTTCAACCAAGGATATATAATATATAGCCAAAAGTTCTTAATTGAATGATTCAATTGATGTAATTCTTATGAGTTTTCAATGTTTGATCTATTTGAATGATTTTGTATGAAGTGTTTTTATTTATTTTATTCTAGAATTTTAGGAAATCCATAATTCAGTATTAATAGATTTTGATGTAGTATGGTGGATGCTTGCAAATTAACTTTGATTTCTAGATGTATGTTAAAGTTCTGTAAATTTCTTCTAATTAGGTGTATATATACATATATTAACAAAATTGTTTTGGTATACTTAATACTTAGAATCTATAGATTTACTTATTCAAGGATGTAATAATAGGTGGAAACCCCTCCCTTTGTCTTTATTTTTCATTAGTTGAAGTGTTTAACATCTAAATTTCAATTTTTTGGATTTTATGGTGAGCTTAAATCTTTGTTTCGAGTCTTCTTTGGTATTATATATTAAGGATGATACTATGCTGTCAATTGCATGACGAAAAAAGAAAGAACATGATTAAAGGTTTTTTTACGTTGTTTATCTCGATTTTTGATATGATTTGATTTAAGGCAGAAAGGATTTTTTTTTTTATTGTAGGTGAAGAAGTTGAAAAACCTCTCATGCATCAATATGAATTTTCAGATGTTAAGACTCCTTGATTTCATTTCTTTGGATTTGGAAATGCAATTATCAATAGAGATAATGTTAGGTTAATGTTTGTGATTTAGGATAATTTCAGTTAAAAATTTATAGTTTTGTATTTGAATTAAGCTTAAATTTGATTCTTTTTGGTTATATTTTGCTCTTTTTGAAGCTTGATTCAAAGTTAGAGTTCTTGAAAGAGTTTTAGGAAAACTACTGGCTCCACACTTACAAGGGTTATGGTTATTGATAGCTAAACCGCTAAAGTGATTTCTTATGCTGCGCCAATGCCTTGCATTCTGAAATTATTGTCTCAGTTGGATTTGTACACTGACTCAGTAACCAAGTTTTTGAAGTCATCTCCTCTTATGTATAATATGACCGCATAATGTTCTTTTTTAAATAAATAGAGAGAGAAAGAACAAAACATACAAACTCATTCATTTACTTGAGAACGACCAAATTAATTTTCAAAGATTTATATTATGTTACATAACTATCTAATGGTCGAAATAAAATTGGTAGCAAATTGAAATCACTATTTTTGTATGGTAACTATACTTTTGTACTGTAACTATTTCCTTGTCTAATGTTGGAAATTTTGAGATATATATATATATATATAATGGTCTAGTTTCAGTATAAAATATGTATGAAAAATATATATAGTGTTCGGTAATAAAAAAAATACTACTAAGCGTGTTCACCATGCGGGGAATTCGAGCCTGCAAGGAAAAAAGACGTCTGAAGAAAGGAACGAGGAAAGTCCCCAACCATGCCCTCCAATAATAAAGTTAGAAAAGGCTTGAAATAATAAAAAAGAAAATTGGAAGATCAATAATGAACCTACCTGGATTTTGGTGTTAAGTGTTCTATTTATAGCTTGAAGATAAGAATAAACAAATGTCGATTAATTGGAAGAACCATTATTACTTTCCCATTGAAGAAGCTTTCTCACTGTGACAGTGTGTTCTACATTAAATACCTATTACATAATATTAATGTGCAGCACTTAGATTAAATGCACGTTTGGGTGAGCAAGAATATTTAGGGGTGATTTGACCTTTAGGAAATGCCTAAACATCCCATCTGTCAACTACTTGCATGGTTAGAGTCTATTTAATTGTAACCAAATTGTAATAAATGAACTAGATTTATTATCCATTAGCATTTGTGGTCAAGGTCAAATAAATGGAATGATAGGACCCACTTTATATATTTCTCATGTGAGAAGAATTTCCCCCGAGCACATGCTTTCTAAGGACGTGTACTTTGGGATTCGATGTGCGTCTAATTTTTTTTATACCAATATTATGCCTCCACTCTGGTTAGAATAAGTCATTACTCGAGTAGAGTATGTAAAATGATGCTTAAAAATGCCCTACATGTGAGAAAATCTTCCTAAATCTTCCTCCACCGCTTTGCTTTTAACGTGTCATCCTGCTACTGGTTGCTTCTTTTTTTTTTTTTTTCCCCATTATGATGCATGAAAAACTTTCTGACTTCTAGCGCTTGAAGCCTAAGGTCTTTTTTCAAAAATTCAAATAGGTGGCTTGCTAACCATTATATCGAACGACATTAAACACATTTTACTGCTCGTTCCTTCTTTCGACCCTTCGTATGTACATATATACATATATATACACTATTTTAAGCATAGTTACCTTTTTCTACTTCTTCAACTTTCTAGATGCCCTTCTGCGATTCTAAAATCATAAGCTTTTCTT
Source organism: Sideroxylon spinosum (assembly GCA_003260245.2). Classification (NCBI taxonomy): domain Eukaryota; kingdom Viridiplantae; phylum Streptophyta; class Magnoliopsida; order Ericales; family Sapotaceae; genus Sideroxylon; species Sideroxylon spinosum. The sequence goes on along the minus strand of QLOD02000033.1, from coordinate 32,292,012 downwards.
TCAGCCTTTTTTTTTTTTACCTCAAAGTCCTTACTCAGTGAGTTTCAGAGGCTTCATACCTTTTTTTTCTTTTCTTCTTATTTTCTTTACATTTTGAGAAAAATGGGTAGATTAGCAGAAGAGCTAAAATCAAAAGATAGGATTAAGGCCTTAAAGCACAAATACAATAACCATCCTAATGTAAATATCAAGCTAGAGGATGAGAGCGAACGTGAGTTGGGGACTTTCCCATAGTTGCAATTACTGAGGAAGCCTTAGGTTTCTAGTGTTTCTTTTTCTTAGGCAAGTCCTTAATAGGACCAATCTTAAGCCTTAGTTTATATGCTTCTAGATAACATCAAAGGGTAAGAGAAGGATATTTGCATTGTCACTGGGCACTGGAAGCACAATCCCGTTAAGGATCCTTTTCCTTTGATCACAGTAGGGGAACTTGGTTTAGGCCGGGAAACATTAGTGTCATTTCTTTCTGTTCATTTTTCACTCCTTTACTGGTTTTCGCTCACTTATTTCTTTCTTTTGTATGCAGATGATCGAACCAGGAAAGATTGAGCCCGAGAAGACTAAGCGGATCGTACCCACTTAGAAGAAGTTTTCAAATTTCTTGGGGATCCTGACTCATATCTTTTACAAGGTTAGCCACTATTCTGTACAAAAAAGCAATTTCAGTAAGTGCTTTAATTCCCCTATTTACTCACTGCTTTATGGATATTTCAAATTCTTACTTTGATTTGCAATAGAATTCTTATTATTTATTCAAAGCTGCCTATCGCCTTGAAGATATGCATAAAAAATCGAGATGAGTGATGTTGAGGTCAGCGACATGAGAAATAGAATGCATAGTGCTTTGGCTAGCAAAGAAGAAATGAAGAGACAGTTGGAAGCTGCCAAATCTGACAAAGATGATACTAAGCAAAACCTGAAGAGTAGCGAGACCAAATCTAGTGCTTTGGAATAAATTTTATCTTCTAAAGATGAAGACCTTCTGGAGAAGATTGGTCTCGTTGCTACTAAAAGTGTCGAGCTTGCTGGGATGAAGACCAAGTAGGAGAAAATGGTGACTAAATTTCCCAAATTCAAGACTGACAAAGCCAACCTTTGGGTGAAGAATGAAAAACTCTGAGTGGAGCTAAAAGGGAAGTCTTTTACTTTGGAGCAAAAAGACAAAAGCATCAAGAACTTTAAAGAAGAACATGCTCGAGTCGTCAATGAGAAAGAAGAAAAACAAGCTAATGCATCTAAGGCCTAGCATGAAGACTTCTTGAACCAAATAATAGTGGCCAAGAACGACTATTTCCTGGATGGTTAGGAGACTGCTATGACCCAAAGGGGCATTGAATTATCCTCTCAATCTTACACAAGCATTCGTTAGCTCAATCTTTATGAGGGCAAACCCCCATTTAGTTTTGACAGACCACCACGCACTCTAACTGTTGATACACTTGGTGATAAAGAATTTAAGGTAGAATAAGAAAAAGAAGAAGTCGATAGTTCTGCCAAGAAGTTAGAGTCGAGCATCTCTTTTTTTTTTTTTTTTTTATCTTTTATTACCTTTGTAATGGACTTCAAGCTATAATAAAAATTTTCAAGTTTAATGAATATAGAGTTTTGAAAATTTCTCTCTTGCCAAGATTGTACTGTCTTATCTTATATTCTACACATTTGAACATTTTGAATTTATAGTAGCGTTCCCCAAGAACCAATTGAGGAAGTTATTACTGTCCTCTCCGAAGAGATAGTTAAGAAAGCAACTGAGGATCTTATTGAAAACATTGCTAGCATAGTGATTAAAGGAGACACCTAGAAAAGATGTTAAATAGTTGCCTTTGTAATAATTTCTTCCCCCATTTTTTAATGTACATTGATTTTCTTCAAAAAGCGTGATAAAACTTGTGAGCTTTGCCAATCATTCTTTCTATGCTGCTTTTTGGAATATATTTTGTTTTACCCCGAGACTCTAATACCCTTTACTGTAGTCGTCTTATACTACACAAAGTGTAATACTTATAAATATGCTTTCCTATCTGAACTTAATAATCGTGATGATTCTATTTATAGGATAATCAAAACAAACTGATCAAGTAAAACACAAACAATATGCAATGGTTTGCTTTCTGTTTAGTAAAATGATGTATAATACATCACCCAGCTTAAAAAGGATAATCGGGATGCTTACAATTCTTTTGAGTTTATAGTAAAGTTTCTAGATTTCGTCGTGCCAACCACAATAAACGTGGTCGGGAAAATGTAAAAGCTTTGTCATTCATCCTTGGGTAAGTGTTTGTCAAAGTCAACCTTAAGGGTACCTAAGGAGACTTTATTTTCTTAAGTAAATCACTAGAGACACCAGTGGGACCATTCTTTTTCATGTCAGCACTAGGGAAACTCAGTGAAACAATTCTTTTTCGGGTTAGTACTAGGAAAAACTAGTGAGACAATCCTTTTTCGAGCCAGTACTAGAGAAAACCAGTAGACAATCCCTTTTCGAGTTAGCACTGGGGAAACCTAGTGAGACAATCTTTTTCAAGCCAACAATGGACAAAACCAATGAGCCAATCATCTTTCGAGTGAGCACTAGGGAAACCCAGTGAGACAATCCTTTTATTTTGTGCATGTTTTTGGAATGCACATATAAAACAACTTTAAATGGGCTATGTTCCATAGTCTTTTGATGGGATTTTCTTCTAGATCACATAATCGATAAGCTCCATTGCTGAGCATTTATGTGACGCGAAATGGACTATCCCAATAAGCACCAAGCCTGCCCTCAGTTAGATCTTTTCTGACTCCCATCAACTTTCTTAATACAAAATCTGTAACCTTTAACTCTTGAGGCTTGAGCTTCTTGTTGTATCTCCTATTTGCTTCCTGATAATAGTTTGTCAGCCTTAATGCAACCAACTCTCTTTTTTCATCAATCAAGTCTAGACTTACCTCATGGCTGTGTCATTCCCCCCTTATCAACATATTGTGAGCATAAGGTCAACATGCCAACTTCCAACAGGATTAACTTCCATCCGATAAGTGAGGGAAAAAGAAGACTCATCTATTGAACTCATTGGGGTTGTTCTATAACTCTAAAGTATTGATGGAAGCTCATCCACCCACTTTCCTTTAGCTATCTTTAGTTTCTTCTTTATACCATTGAGGATGATCTTATTCGAAGTTTTAGCTTGTTCATTACTTTGGGGGTAAGCAAACATTGTATCTATGTCCTTGATCTCTTACCTAGAACAATATTCCCTAAATATGGAGTTATCGAATTACATCCCATTATAGGAAATAAGTGTCCTAGGGATGCCGCACCTTATGATGATATTCTTTCATACAAATTGAATGATATCCGTAACCTTGATATGAGCCAAAAGTTCTACCTCCACCCACTCAGTAAAATAGTCTATGCCGACCACCAATCACTTTCTATTTTTAGTAGCAGTGGGTAATGGTCCCACTATATCAATACCCCATTAAGCAAATGGCCATAAACTAGTAAGAGGACTAAGCTCCTGATCAAGTTGGTGAGGGACTGGGGTGAACTTTTGGTATTTTTTGTACTTTTGAACATAGGGCTGAGCATCTCTTCATATCTTTGGCCACCAATAGCCATGAGTAACTGCCCTATGAGTCAAAGACCTGTTGCTAGTATGTGGCCCAAAAACCCCTTCTTGTATTTTATAAAAAAAATTGTACCTTATCAGAGTGAGCACGAAAGAGATAAAAGCCTATGAAAGATTTCTTGTAAAACTTGTGATCGGGAGAGAGCCAAAACCTTGTAGTGTTAATTCTTAGCTTTCTTGCTTCTACCTTATCCTCTGGGAGGGTTCTGTCCTTCAAATAAGAAATAATTGTGTCCATCCAGGATTGGCCCAACTAAATACAAACTATCTCTTCACATTTGGACATACTTGGTTTTTTAAGCACCATAAGGAAGACTATATGGGTAAGTCTGGTCCTCAGGGATGCAGCCAACATTGTCAGAGTATCAGCATAAGTGTCATGGTCCCTCTCTATTACCTCAATCCCAACAACATTAAAATACTTCAGTCTTTTCTTTGACAAATCTAGAAATTTAGCCATTCTTTCATTTCTTGCCCTGGATTCCCCTTTCAACTGGTTTGCCACCAGCTGGAAATCTGTCTTGATCAGTATATTTTAGGCAAAAAAGCGCCAAGCTATATCGAGCCCAGTAAAGAGAGTCTCATACTCACCTTCATTATTAGTTGCTTGGAAGTCAAGCTTTATTGCATAGTCAGTAATCACCCCCTCAGGGGTTGTCAAAACTACTTCTACCCCAGCAGCCCTTTTAGATAAGGACCCATCCACTTCAATTTTCCATGAGGGCATAACTACCTCTGCAACTGCTTCAGCTTCTAATTTAATCTCTAACTACCACACCTCTTATACCTATTTTGGACTGAGGGAGTGAACTCTGCTACAAAGTCGGCTAAGACTTGCGCCTTTATTGCCATCCTCGGCATAAACCTTATGTCAAAGACTACTACGGAGACTGCCCACTTGGCCATCCTTCCTGCAATATCTATTTTTTTTCAGGAGCTAACCAATAGGTTGATCCGTGGCCACCTAAATAGTATGAGCATGAAAATAATAAGCCAGCTTCCTGGATGCCACCACGAGGGCCAAAGTAAACTTTTCTAAGGAAAGATATCTAGTCTCCGCCCCCCGTAAAGTCTTGTTTGCATAATAGATGGGCTTTTGTCTCCCTTCCTTCTCCTTTAGCAACATGGAATTGACTGTCTGATCTGATATCGCCAAATAAAGCTACCAAATGACCTTAAGATAGAGAGTCAACAAAATAGGGGTAGTAGTTAGGTATTCCTTTTACTTATCCAACGCCTGGTCTACTTCCTCATCCTAGACCGTCTTACTTGTCCCATTCATAAACTTAAAGAATGATTGGCACTTATCTGATATTCAGGTAATAAATCTGTGAAGTGCTGCCACTATTCCCCATAAGTTTTTGAACTTCTTTTTTCATATGGGTGAGAACTATGGCTTGAATAGATTGGATCTTATCGGGATCTGCGTCTATTCCCTGCCTATTGATCAAGTGTCCTAAACACTTTCCAGAACTCACACCAAAGGCGCACCTGACAGCATTGAGCTTTAGCCCATATTCATCAAGTGTGAAGAAAACATGTTGTAGATGTTGAACATAAGTTTTAGACTCTATGCTTTTAATTACCATGTCATCAATGTAAATCTCCATGGTCTCGCCGAGATCATCTTTAAATAGTTTCATCACCAGCTGTTGATAGGTGGCACCAGAATTCTTCAATCCAAATGGCAAAACCCTATAGCAGTAAATTCCTCTCGGGGCGATGAATGTAATTTTCTCTTCATTAATGCCATACATTAGGATCTGATGGTATCCTTTGTAAGCATCTCAAAATGACATTCTTGAGCTCCTTACTGTGGAATCCACTAGTTGATCAATCTTTAAGAGTGGGAATGGATCCTTTGGGCATGCTTTGTTCAAGTCAGTGTAATCAACATAGACCCTCCGTTTCCATTCTTCTTTTTAACGATTAGTGTATTGGCTAACCACTTCGGATATGAAACTTCTCTGATGGCTTCAGTCTCGAGTCACCTACCGACCCCCTCAATGACGGCCACAGTATGCTATAAAGCAGACCTATTTACCTTTTGAATTACAGGTTTAACCCCTGGGTTGATATTTAACTTATTACTCATAATCTCGAAGAAATACCTAACGTTTCTTATGGAGTCGAGGCAAAGGTTTCAATATTGAAATTCTATATTATGCTAGATAATCCAATCAATCAAGAATGTAAATAATTGAAAGCGGAAGACAATATATGTG
>QLOD02000033.1:32247061-32258221 GCA_003260245.2 Sideroxylon spinosum | reverse complement strand
ACAATGAGTAATTCACACAGTGATTCGTGGCTATTGGTTTCTCATTTTTATTTTCTTTTTAGCTCATTATCAAGTCATTGACTTTAATAAAATTGGGTCTTGTGTTGTGATTTGAACGAGGGAGAACTGGATATTCTCGCCAGCTTGGCTGATAGAGATATAATATTTAACTGACTTTGTCGATAAGGTAATCAATATTCATGGTAAACAATTAGCATCATATTGATTCATACACGCCAACTTTGGAAGCACATGGTCGCATCAATTATGAGAGTACGTTTCCTTCAAATCTTGTTTACCTGATCAAATGCCATTAGCCTTCCCAATCGGACGTCGCTTATTACATATATATACACATAAACAATAATCATTAGGTTTAATTGGAAAAACGAGTCACCGATTTGCCCTCTTTTGTCGCTTTCCTGTGCGTCAATGGGCTGTAGTGAATCAGATATCCAATCACCCCAAACAAATTGCGAGCTTTTTGGCCATGGGATATGAATATTTTGCTTCCTTACGTTTGATGCCTTGCCAATCAAAGAATAATCAATCAGATCACTGAATATTATATAATATTAATAGTTGAGTGGTTCCATATTAAAGCAACGTTTGATCCAAGTCATAATTCAATTGCTTCTCAAGCTTGTGGCAGAAAAAGCTCTTTCAAAGAATGATAACGATAATTCCGTTTAACTAATCACTCACTTTTGGAATTTTTTTAGTAGTTCATTATGAAGATCACAAACATTAGCCGAAAAATGAAAATAAAGACAAGTTAAAATATTTTCAGAGCTTTTGTGTGTGGTTGCACTGGGGGTGAAAAATCAGTCCTGCAAATTCACTTGGTCCAAGGAAGTGTCTCTCCAGAGCAGAAGATTCGCAAGTTAGGTTGCGTCTGAAAAGATGATGACAAAAAGTGTAGATGGCCATGAAGACCTCAGTCAGCTGATCTGTCCACTGCTGACACTCAGACCCATCAAAGCCCCCACATGGGTAACTCTCGGTCTGAACATCCATTCATTCAAAATGCATTTGAAAAATCACTACGGGCGGATCACATTTTTTATAGTTGCCCATTCCTAGTACTTTTTGGTACTATTATTTTTTCATTTTACATAATTTTTTATTAAATTTTATTTCTCTAAGAACTTTTAAATATATTAATCACTTACGTATAAATATTAAGAACATTTAAAAATAAAAAATATTACAAACAAAATGGAAAAGCTGATTTGAAAAAAGGAATTTTTTTCACACATACAAGGGTTTTTTCACGTAGAAGAATTTTTCAATAATTTTTTATGAATATAAATAATATGCTTGAAAAAATTTGTAATAAAAAAATAATTTTTACTAAAAAAATCATATAAAACAAAAAAAATAATCCTAAGACGAGAAGCTTCTGTCCCTCCGTAGCAGCACGAGTGAAGAAGAGCAAGTGCGCTGGCTGCGGTGTTTACCTGTCCCAGCAACAACTATCGCAAAAGTAATTGCCCTTCTGACTCCATAATAGTCTCCACAAAAGTCCAAAACCAGCAAACCTTTTGAACCAACCACTTACCAACCAAAATTATAGTTACAATTATTAATATTATTTATTTTTAAAGAGGGTACAACTCTCAAACCAATAGCAATAGCCGAAGTGCAACCCTTTGATTTGAAGATCTGTAGAAGCTGATCCTCTAAACATGCAAGTCGGGTCTCAATCATGATAAAACAACAAGCTTGCTAGTAAATTCCAGAATCCAATCAATGCCTTTACAAACCACTTGCATGCTGCTATATATTTCAAGAATCTCGTAAAGGAGAAGCAGAGAGACAGAGACAACGCAAAGTTGACTGTGTTGAACCCATTAGACACACGGTATAAATTCCCTAAGGTCTTTGTTTTTTTAGATGCATTTGATTAATAGGGGAAAAAAAGAAAAAAAGAAAAAAAGCACCAAACTTTCATTAGAAATTGGAATATGTATATGCGCCAATAAGAGACCAGCACTCTTATAAAAAAGGGGGGGTTCAAATGGTTGCCAAAAATTCCACAATTTCAATTTCAATCCCAAATTATATTCCCTAACTATAACCAAATTAAAGTAAAAATGCAAAAAGAACTTTCCCCAAAGTTTGAGACTGACTAAGAAATTTATTTTGATATATGGTTATTTTGCCTAATTGTTCTGTACATGATATTCTATCTTACCACTGCAGCCGTCCGTGTTGCATATTTTCCTTTAGATAACAAAGAGAGTTTGCATTGCACAGAGAGCCGAAGTAGAGAGAAACTGTAATAAAACAAAGGATTCAAAGCTCGCGACAATCAGCAAAAGGACTATACTTCTATGTACTAGATTAACCATCTTGACTTTTTATTTTTATTATTTTTCTTCGTTTGCAGCTGAAACTTACGGTTTCTTCTTCTTCTCTTCTTTCTTTCATAATTTATTCATTTGCTTCGTCCATGTTATGATCCGATTCTGAATCATCAAAAGACAGAGTGGGGACACAACTCTCGGATCGACTAAGCACCGTCTGATTGACCTCCCCGGCGGTATTCTTCGGACTGCTCGGCATCGACCTCAACGATCTCGGAGAATCCAGGCTTCGCCTGAGAATCTGTCTCACCGCCGAAATCAAATGAACCGTCGGGTTAGCAGGCGGACCGTCGGAGTTGAACTTCTTGCAGAAGTTTATGTGCCGAGTTAAAGCCTCTTCGGTGCTGACCAACCTCTCGCACCTCACAATTTCGTCCTTGACGGCCTCAGCGCAGAGTCCGCAGATCCACTTCCCCTGATATCTCTCGCGAATTCGATCAATATACGCCTGCGTACACTCCTCCGTCAATCCGCAACAGTCGCATTCGGCAAACTCGACTTCGTTCTGAGGCCCGAGCTTCGTCGAAACAGTTTGTGATTCCGCCGAGGAAATCACCATCGCTTCGCTCATAACTGTCGCAGACATGGCCAGAAACCCTACAAAATCAACAAGAGCTTAATCACTTACAAATTTCTAAGATCACATCTATAAAATCAAATCAAACAAATCGTAACAGATCGACTACCGATTCACGAGAATTACCAGCAGAATCAAGGAAAAGCAAATCAGTTATCCGTATTTCACGCTCAAACTTTTCTTTCGGTTAGCTACTAATTATTACAGTCTTGTTTTATCTCTCTTTTTCCCACTCTACTTCAACAACCCTGACTTCTTCCAGAATGAAAAATTTACAAACGAAAGACATCTCAAGAGAGAAATCAAACTCGAGAACCGTACAAGAATGTGAGAATCGATCTTTCTTTATCAGCTCAGAAACGGTGGAAGACGAAAGGATTGCCTTGCGCTTCTCATCCACAAAATTCTCCACTCGGTTTAGCAGAGACTTTTAGAGAGAGAAAGTAAAAGATGGAGAGAGAGAGAGATATATATAGAGAGAGAGAGGGGAGGAGGGCGGAGCAAGGGAAAAGAGTAAAAGAGAGTTGGGCAAATTTATAGGGAGGGTCCAATTATTGGCGGTTTGGGGAGTGGCGGAATCAATATAATTCATCCACGTCACCGTTGGTAAAGTGGTGGATTGCCAGCTGTGCAGTATCGCGTTTGAGCAGAATTGTCCTGCGGGAAAATACTCTGTTTGGAAAAATTTGATTCCCTTTCCACATTGCATTATTATTTCTTGCTAACCCAATCGTTGTGTAGCACGCGCAAACCACCGACTTATGCGCACAATTTCCACGCGTTGTAAGTTTCCTTACTTGGAATTAATTACTGCTTCATTGTCTTACTTCTTGCAAAATTAACTGTGTTTAACCATTGCTTTTGCAGTGTTGCCTCATGCCTGGAAGCTTTTTTACCATAACTTTTGATTTATATCAACGTATATTTATATTTCTTTTCCATATTTGTTTGTTAGTTTTTAAAGGTTTTTGTTTTCTATTGGTTTTAATATTCTTGTTTGGTAAAATTTTTTTAAAACTCTTACTAAAATAATAATAGAAAAATATCAAATTGAGAAAAACTAGCAAAAGGTTGAAATTAATTATTTTTCATTTCATTTATAGCCTATATTGGAAACAAGTAAAGCGTTTTTGAATTATAGATGGAAACCAATGTTATATTTGGTATACGTGAAAATGAAATGAAACGAGGTAGAATAAGAAGTTAGAATGAAATATAGGTGGAAGAAAATGCTCATTTCATTCCTCTATTTTACCGCAAACATGAAAATTATAAGAATGAAATGAATCTTTACATTTTTATAATTTGATTACTTATTTTTTATATAAAAAAAGTTCTAGGAATAGAAAAAGAAAAAAAAAGGCTTTTCTCCCATTAATTTTGGAGAGTGTTAAATGAATGAACTTTATTTTTAATTTTTATATTTTAAAAAAAATAATATTCATTGTGAGAAGGAATCAGAGCAATTAAAAATAGAGTGCATTTGGATTTTTTTTAGTGGCTGGTTCATCAATAAAAAGTATGAGAATTTAATAATTATTAATATTCTAACTTTTTTTTTTTGGTTCGATCTTAAATATAAAATAGAATAAAAAGTGAGGGAAAAATCAAGGGCTTTGTTTGGGAACCTCATAAATATTTCAGTTTTTTTTTTTGGTCTTTTTATTTTTAAAATTTATAGAATAGCATTTTAATTTACAAATGAATTGAAAAAGTAAAACATAAAAACAAAACAAAACTTACCAAAACACCATAACTTTAGCAAAAATAGGAGGTGATGAAGTCTCTCTCTCTCTAGTATTAACATTAACCTCACCACGATGCGAGCTAGGTGGTGAAGTAAGAAAGACTCTCTCTCTATCTCTCTCTTCTTTGAAAGCATGAAAATAATAACATTAATCTCACGTAGTTGATTTTGATAATACCCATATATAATAAACTTTAAACATGTACTATGAGCATATAAATGTACCTAATTATAACTGTTGGTACCAAAAATACATTCGACACGTGGCAAGTCCCCTTATCACAATTCCTCTGCTCTCTCGTGGTTGGGGAACATCTCCTCGAGCGGGGTATGTAAGGAAAAGGGGCCCACCATCTAGGCCCTCGTAATTGAGTCATGTTGCTCTGTTTCTCATCATTTCGTTTGATGAATGGCAGAGGGATGGGACGTCTGGACAGTTCCCAGAAGTCGCATCGCTCGCTATCCCTACTCTTGTCCCAATATACAATTAATGAAGGCCGTGTTCATTTAAGACAAAGGAGGCGGCATTTAATGGCACACAACAGGTACTTAATGAGGAGCATACTATTTTTAGAAAGTGGTGACGAGGGAAGAAAGCTAATGATTGCCCGTTGTTCAGAGGAATAACACACTGATTTCTATTCCAGCTATAAATAGGATACTTCGTGACAAAATTGAGGTAAGCTTTCTATAATCCACCGACTACAATTCAATTGCTCTTTTTTGCTCAAGCCTGCACTGACTTAACCTTCGGAGGGGTTGTGGTCGGAACCCCCCGACCTCTCCTTTTAACTTGTTTTCTATTGGCAGGTTGGCGATATCCTCTTTCCGGTGGATGTAGAGGGCATATTCGGTGGTGATCTTTTTATCGCCGAACATTTGGCGCTGTCTGTGGGAACCTCCTTGAGTTCCCCACGCGTTTTACCTTAGAACAACACCTTTGTAGCAGCGAGAACATGGCAATGGCGACCGACAAAGATAATACCCCTCTGCCTGTTGGATCAGGAGAGGAAATAGGAGCTCAAGTGCTAAAGGAAGGGGGATTGATAATGAGGACCCCAGTGCCAACAAGTGGCAAGCACCTGCGGAGGAGAAATACGGAGGGGACGAGACGGCTGCGCGATTTAGAAGACGAAGCTGCAGCAAAGCAAGCTGAACTGAAAGACATTCCCTTTAAGATGAAGAAGGAGAAGGGAAAGATGAAGCAATCAGTGGACCCGAATGAAGATCTAGAGGGAACCAATTCGGAGGAAAGTTACGATCATTTGTATAATGACCCCCCTTGGGAGTAATCTTGAGGGTGGTAATAACTTGATAAAGCAATTATCTGATAAAGGACGTCGTTTTAACATCGACCTCGTGACGCTAAGTTGTCAACAACAACCAGCACGGGATCAATGCAAGAAGGTCACTCACAACGTAAGGAGAGACCCTCCAGGCGACATAGGAGGAGGGAAGGCTTGAAGAAATTAATTGCCAGTCTTGATGAGCGAGTTGACTCTGAAGAAAGCTCCTCTAGCGGTGACCTCGTTCCCAAAAGAATGAAGAAGCCTTTCGTACGTGGGGATGAGGATCCGTGGCTCGACAGGCTAGAGGGATTTAACCTCACATCCCATGGCATGGCCAGGAGGGCTTTGGGAAAAATCTCAGCTTCACCGTTCGTAGAGGACATTTGCGAGGCTGAACCACCAAAGAAGTTTCAAATGCCCCGGTTCGCCGTCTATGATGGAAAATCGGACCCCCTAGCCCACTTCCGCCATTACATGTAGGCGATGACGTTATGGAGTAATAACGACGAGTTGATGTGTCGTGTCTTCCCGTCCACTTTGGGTGACACTGCACTTCAATGGTTCCATAAGTTACCCCCCGCGTAGCATTAGTAGTTGGGGGCAGCTCGCCGAAGAGTTTGTGGCGCGATTTTTGACCAATACTAAACAGCCGAAAACAACGGACACTCTCCTTACTATGAAGAAAAGGAATAACGAAAGCCTACGGGATTACTCCCGAAGGTATCTGGAGCTCTGCAATGAAGTGGAAGACTGCTCCGAACAACTGGGCGTGACTTCATTTAAGTTGGGGGTAAGAAAAGAGGATAAGCTCTAGCTGCCGTTGACAAAGAAGCCTGCCCTTAACATGTCCGACCTCATGTGCCGAATTGAAAAGTATGCCAAAGTGGAGGACGAGACAAGGCCAGCCGAGCAGAAAGAGTTAAAGACTCCTAAGTTCAATAAAGGCAGGACTGTTGGAAGAGGGCTTCCTCCCATCTTAGACAGAAGGTCAGTCTTTGAAGCCGTGAACACGGTGTTTAAAGAGCCGATCTACAAAATACTCCTCCGGATCCGCAACAAGCCATACTTTAAACGGCCCGGAAGGTTACCGGATTTTCCTGGCAAGGAAGACCACAGAGATTTCTGCGCCTATCATAACGACAAAGGACACCGGACCGGAAATTACCGATCCTTACGTTTCCACCTCGAGGACCTGGTCAAAAAAGGACACTTAAAGGAATTTATCGATGAGGAAAAGACCAGAGAAGCGGAGCAGTAGCCCCGACCACGGCAGGAAGATCTGGGGAGAAGATGAGGGCCGACCACCAGTACGGGCCGGAACAAGGAGAGATGTACAAAGGCCAGCGATCAACCATGTCATACATATGGCGACCCGTCCCCAGAGCATTGTCGTTTGTTTACCGACAGCTGAAAAGGCTATTGGTCGGACGGGTTTGGTTTTGGAGGTTACTGGCTCTCCAAGCAAGAAGTTACGAAAGGATAGTGTTCGGGGGATATCTTTTTCGGACAGTGAAGGGGATAACCTGGAGCAGTCACATAACGATGCCCTGGTGGTTACACTAGGAATATTCGAGTCTGAAGTCAGGAGGATATTGGTCGACACAGGGAGTTCAACAGAGTTCATGTTTCTTAGCTTGTTTAAGAAACTTGGCCTAACTGAAGAAGACCTCGAACCTATCAATTGGCCGTTAGTTGGGTTCAACTCTGCTCCCCTATGGCCCCTTGGTCGGGTGGTAATCCCTGTCCGGACTGATCCCGTGGAACACGAAGTAGAGTTCACGGTGGTGGACGCACCATCCTCTTATAATGCTATCATGGATAGATCCTAGATACACAAGCTAAAAGCCGTTCCTTCGACTTATCATCAAGTCCTGAAGTTTTCTCATGGTGAAAAGGTGATTGAGATCAGAGGAGACCAAAACGTATCCAGGTGGTGCTTTACGGCTGCCCTAAAATCCAAACCGCTCTTTGACTACGTCCAACTCGCGGAGATGCTGGAAGAAACGCCAAAAATAGATGACGTCGGCGGGGACCCTGAGAAGAAGGCAGTCGAATCACTGCAAAAGGTGTATATGGGCCTGATTCAGGATGATAAGTACTTCTTGATTGGGTCCAACTTGGCAACCAAGGAGAAGGAAGAGCTAACCGACTTGTTGATTCAGAACGTGCGTGCCTTTGCATGGACGCCGGATGAAATCCCAGGTATTTCCCCGAAAATTATGAGTCATAAGTTAAACGTCAATCCGGGGGCAAAACCCATGGTACAGAAAGCCAGAAGGTTAGCATTGCAATACGCGGAGGCTGTGATAAAAGAAGTTGATAGACTATTGGGAGCCAAAACAGTCAGGGAGGTGTCATACCCTGAGTGGTTGGCCAACACAGTGGTGGTCAAGAAGAAGACTGGGAAGTGGAGGGTCTGTGTTGATTACACAGATCTAAACAAAGCTTGCCCAAAGGATCCTTACCCACTTCCCAAGATTGATCAACTCGTCGATTCAACTGCTGGGAGCTCTAGGATGTCTTTCCTGGACGCCTACAGGGGATACCATCAGATTCCAATGCACAGCCCGGATGAAGAGAAGACTTCTTTCATTACCCCCAAGGGAATCTTTTGTTACCGGTCATGCCGTTCGGATTAAAGAACGTTGGTGCCACCTATCAGAGGTTGGTCACTAAGATATTCAAACCCGACTTAGGAAAGATTATGGAAGTATACATCGACGACATGGTGGTGAAGAGTAAAGAGCCCGAAACCCATATTGAACATCTGCAACACGTTTTCTCCACTCTTAATAAGTATGGGTTGAGACTCAATGCTGCCAAGTATGCCTTTGGAGTTAGTTCGGGAAAATTTTTAGGTCATTTGGTCACCCAAAGAGGCATCGAGGCTGATCCCAATCAGATACGCGCTATTCAATCATTAGTTCCCCCGACGACCAAGAAGGGCGTACAGAAGCTGACGGGGATGGTGGCGGCACTTAACAGGTTCATCAGTCAAGCTTCCGACAAGTGCCGGCCATTTTTCAAGTTGTTAAAAGGGGCAAATCGAATGACATGGGATGAGGAAGCTGATCAGGCGCTGAAGAAATTGAAAGAGTATCTGACCACCGCTCCAATTTTGACAACTCCTCAGCCCGGGGATGTTCTGCAGCTCTACTTGGCGGTGTCAGAGCCAGCGGTCAGTGTTGTTTTGATAAAAGAAGAAGATGGGAAGCAGAAACCAATTTATTATTCCAGCAAAACTTTCCAGGGGACAGAAGCAAGGTACCTGCCCATGGAGAAGTTAGCTTTGGCCTTAGTAGTTGCCTCCAGGAAGCTTGACCACTATTTCCATGCACACGGTCCAAGAAGTAACGGACTAGCCCATTGGCCAGGTTTTGAAAAAGGCTGATGTTACTGGACGAATGGCCAAGTGGGCAATCTCTTTGGCTGTGTTTGATATCCAGTTCTTGCCTAGAACAGCCATAAAGGCACAGGTGATGGCCGATTTTATAGCAGAATTCACCCCTTATGACCCCGACCACACATAGAAAGTGTGGCAGATGAAGATTAACTCAAAGGCATAGCCTGAAGTTGAATCAAGCATATCCCCGTGGCAGATCAAGGTAGACGGCTCTTCTTCCAAGAAAGGAGTTCGGATTAGGGTGGTACTGACAATCCTAGAAGGGGTAAGCATTGAATATACAATAAAACTTGGATTCCAAGCTACCAATAACGAGGCTGAGTACGAAGCTTTGCTCGTCGGACTTAACATCACTAGGCGGTTGTTTGCCAAGAACCTGACGATTAGAACAGATTCTCAATTGGTGGTTAACCAGTTGAACGGAGAGTATGCCGCCAAAAGTGAAAAGATGGCCAAATACCTAGACTTCTCAAAGAGGCAGCTTGAAGGGTTTGGTACCGTCAGCCTCGAACTGGTCGGGAGGGACCACAACACCTATGCCGATGCTCTGACAACCCTGGCTGCATCTCCGAGAGTCAGACTTACCGACTAACTTTTTTTGGAAACCTTGAACGAGCCAAGCATTGCCAAAGGAAAAGACGTGACCTGCATTCAGCCCTGATCGTCTTGGATTGATCCAATCATCTCGTATCTAAAAGACGGCATCCTTCCCCAGGATAAAGTAGAAGCGAGAAGGATGAGGACTAAAGCTACGAGATTCTGGCTTTCACCCGACTGCAAGCTTTATAAGAAATCATTTACAGGCCCTTATCTTCTCTGTGTCCATCCGGATCAGGTACAAAACTTCCTTTACGAATTGCATGAAGGGGTCTGTGGGGCTCATACTGGGGGCAGCTCCCTGGCACATCGGACGATTACCCAGGGGTAGTGGTGGCCGAAGATGGGTAGAGATGCACACGGCTATGTCAGGAAATATAAAAAATGTCAAAAGTTTGGTCCGGTTCCGCACCAGCCTGCTCGGGAGTTGAGTCCTCTAATCAGTCCGTGGCCCTTTACCCAATGGGGCCTTGATATTATGGGTCCTTTCCCCACTGCGTCTGGGAACAGAAGGTGGTTGGTGGTCGGAACAGATTACTTTACGAAATGGGTGGAAGCAGAAACATCAGTGCACATTAAGAACGCCGATACCATTCGCATTGTATAGAAGAATATTATAACACGGTATGGCATCCCAAGGATGCTTATTTCCGATAATGGAACACAATTCGATAGTGGTCCATTTAGGAAATATTACTCTGGATATGGGATCAAGAACATGTACTGCTCACCTGCTTACCCCCAAAGTAACGGTCAAGCTGAAGCCTCCAACAAAATCTTTTTAAATGGCATAAAAAAGAAGCTGGAGGCTGCAAAGGGTAGATAGGTGGACGAGTTGCCATCGGTTCTGTGGATATACAGAACCACCCCGAGAAGATCGACTGGAGAATCACCATTTCTTTAGCATACGGAATGGAAGCCGTGATTCCCCTTGAGGTCGGCATGCCTACCATCCGTTCACAAGAATTTGATCAAGGCGAAAACAACACGGCCATGGGACTGAATCTGGATTTAACTGATGAAAGAAGAGAACTCGCTGCATTAAGGTTGGCAAACTATCAACAGGAGACAAAGAGAAGATATAATAAAAAGGTTTTTCCTCGAGAATTTAGAGTTGGTGACTTTATGCTACGAAAGCTAATGGGAGCTAGGAAAGATCCGACGGAAGGGAAGCTTGG
>QLOD02000033.1:32235672-32246961 GCA_003260245.2 Sideroxylon spinosum | reverse complement strand
ACCGACCAGGTTTATTCTTTAAACCGAGATTCAATTCCTTGGTTTAATTAGAAAGGATTATCAGAAAGATTGTCCAATTGCTTTGTCCAGTTGTGATACAACCCTGGTTGATTCACCGACCAGGTTTATTCTTTAAACAGAGATTCAATTCCTTGGTTTAATTAGAAAGGATTATCAGAAAGATTGTCCAACTGCTTTGTCCAGTTGTGATACAACCCTGGTTAATTCACCGACCAGGTTTATTCTTTAAACCGAGATTCAATTCCTTGGTTTAATTAGAAAGGATTATTAGAAAGATTGTCCAACTGCCTTGTCCAATTGTGATACAACCCTGGTTGATTCACCGACGAGGTATATTCGTTAACTCAAGAGTTAATTCATTGCACTTTGATTCATTGAAAAGAACTTTTAAAAGCCCCGACCACAGTCAGATTCAAAAGGATTGTCAATATCTCTATTAATAACAAAGCACGAACGAAAAGTTTACAAGATAGTTATTTCCATCCGCAAAAGTCAAACTTTAAAACTTCATTTTCTATCACACAAGTATTCGATTAAAAAAGCAAAACGCATCGTTCAAGCAGTTATCAGTTTCAAGAATAAACTTATTGTGTTGGTCTCTCTGATGTTAAAGGATTGCTTCCTTAGTGGGTCCGTCAACACGCTCGGGCTTAAGAGTTGAGTCAGAATGGTAATTGTCATTTCGAAAAGATAAATAATGTTTATGAAAAGGAAAAGAGTTAATTTTCCCGGACCATTCAGTTATGATTATTAAACGACAGTAGGTGACAGAAGTGCTTAAGGCATCTCAACAGGAGTCACATTGATGAAGTTGAATTCTAAAGTACACACATAAGAAGAAGCAACGATTAAACAAGTCTTCTCATTAGTACAGAATTAAAGGAAATATTTCATACAAGAACGTTTCATACAAAATGCATTTCATACAAAGCCTTGGAGAAAAATAAAAGAAGTTCATTGTTTGGCTTTTTCTCCCTTGGGGGCCTCTTCCTTGTCCTGAGTGGGCTCCCTTCTGGTCAGCTCAAGAGGAGGAGATTGAGGGCCGCGTTCAAAGCTGAACAATAGAATCGCATTATCTGGATTTGGGAAAGGAACACCCCTGTATGTCTCGGAAGCAGGGTCAACTTTTAACTTAGACGTCACATCCAGGAAGTGTTCATTTCTGGCATCTATCAGCTGATTCACAAAGTCATTGAAATTGGCCTCGATCTCCTTGTTATCCTTTGACTCGGTAGCCTTCACGGACTTCTTATTCTCCAGCACTGCGGCCTTAACTTCGAGCTTCAACTTGGCATTCGCTTCCTTGAGCTCGTTCTACTCTCGGTTGCTGTGCTCCAGTTGTTCCCGAGTCTTTGATTGCTCCTCTTTGGCAAGGGCTAACTCCGCATGAGCTTTCCCGAGTTTACCGATCTTCTGCACAAGCTCCTTATCTTTTGTAGCCACCTTCTTTAAAGCCATGTTCATTTTATGTTCAGCGGCTTCGACTCTGTCATCGACAGCCTTTATCCTTGAGTCAGCAGCATCGAGTTGTTCATTGAGCCGCTTGATCTCTCTCTCTGAGCTTCTTTCTTTCGCCCTGGCTGCGTCAATATAGGCATCGTCGCGCCCGGCCTTGGCATGAGGGCTTTCGCCCTTGCAATAAGCTCCATAGACTGAAGACTCGACTGTAACAACATAGCCAAAACATCAGTAAAAGATAAAATTTATATAGAAAAATTAGTAGAGTGTGAAGATGAGGAGTGAATACTTACGAGGATCACATCTTTCATCAAGGATGTGCAGAGATCGTCCATCCTTTGCCTCTTAACGGCAGCAACATCCCGAAGGGGGAGGACTCCCTTTAGATATTCCTCGGGATGGTTCAAGGCGGTGTCCTTGATGGTGAAGGGACGCCCGGATGGAAACTGAAGGCTCGGGACGAGGATTTTTGGGATGAAGGGTTCTACATCCTGCACCGGGTTTGGAGGATATATGACTTGGAGTGGTACTGCAGCAGAGGTCCCAGTGCCTGTGCCCCTCGGGTCTGTCCGGGGAGGAGGAGGCGTCTGTGAAGAGGTTGGGGCAGCTTTGGAAGAGATCGGAGGAGCCTGGGTCGAGGTAGGAGGATCTAGGTCTATCATAGTTGGCCCTTCTCCAACCTTCTATTTCTTTTTCGCCCTCGGGTCTTCCTCCTCAACTCGGGGTTCCTTCCTTGGAGCCTCTGAGGGCTCTTTGATGGAAACTCCCTTCTCCACCTTGCTTTTTGTCAAGTTTTCTTCCTTGACCATTCTCCCGGCCTCAGCCTTCTCTGCTTCTTCGGCCCGCCTACGCTCGGTACTCTGTTGCCTGGCTTTCTCTTTGGCCACCCTCTTGATATCTCTGCGGGGAGGCATTGCTTACAGGGGTTCAGGTTGGTCGTACTCGGGATGGTGGAGTAAATAGAATTCGAGCTTCCTCTGGGGGACTAGCCGTACCACTGGTGGAGTTTGTCAGATGCTTCCCCGATATCAAAACCTTGAGGAGGCGAGCTGAACGAGCGATAAGTTGGCTGGAAGTGGAAGAGGATGGGCGCCGACCTTGCGAAGGGAAAGGTATTCGGATGGCCCAAAAACTTTAGCACAGCCTCAATGTGGGGGAGGTCGGCGTGAGTCTCCCTCGCCCAAGATTTGCGTTCTCTTTTGTCTGCAAACAAAGATAAAGATATATTAGCTAACAAAAATGAAGATATCGACAAGTACAACACAAACTTAAACGCGAAAGCTACCCGACCTTGCCCCATGGCTGTAGAAGTGATTGGCGGGAAGGCATCCTCTCCTGGCCTGCACATCCACTGGCCTGAAACGACGCACCAATCGTCCTCCAGGCTGCGTATGTGGTCGGGAAGCATATGAACGAGGGCTTTCTCAGACCGGGGTTTGAGGTACCACTTGTTCTCATTTTTTCTATTTTTTTGGAGGGTGTAGCAGTATAGGAGATCGGACACGGAGAGGTGGAACCCATATCTATGATTTATCTCTTCCACCCCGTTAACTATCCTATAAAAGTTATGAGATTTATCCTATGGAAAACTTGACGGAGGAAGAGCGAGATCGGAAACCTAAGTCCTCCCTCTGTTATAGCAACGATTGGGAAAATCCCAATCTCGCGTTCTTCCTCCCTCCGAAATCTGATATTTATATCAGCTGGGATACTATATCTCTGCTTGAAAGCTTCGAATCCACCCTCAGCCTTGATTTCGTCCGTTAACCTACCCATTTTTCCCTAAACCAAAATCGAAAACCGAGATAAAAAAAATCTACGATACTCACCAGGTAAGAAAATCGAAAGCAAGGAAGGTAAAGGACAAGTCGCTCGAAGAAAGAAGGATCACTGAGACGAGAGCGAAGAATATCCAAGGAGGTAAACTGTGGCTGAAAGTAGGAGCTTGTATCTGCAAGGTATACCAAGCGTTCGAAATTCAGGGAGAGCGGGAAATGGTTAATAAATTACTACCGCTCAGAGTGTGCAAATAAAATTAATAAGCGGCGACGCCTTTTCAGATTCCAAGGAAGAATACGGCTCACGCGTGTCAGACACAAGGGTAATCTTCGCACGCCATAATGGCAGCGCGAAATTACCAATAGGAGAGCCGTACTTCGCGCGATGAATTAATAAGAGGGGTTGGGAAGGGTTTCGAATTAATTTGGGAATTTACTCGTGACCGTATCCTTTTCTACTCTGCTCGGGGCAGCACGTACCCCAACTAGAGTGCGGGCATAATGTTCGTACCAGAAATACATTCGACACGTGGCAAGTCCCCTCAGCACAATTTCTCCGCTCTCTCGTGGTCGGGGAACATCTCCTCGAGCGGGGTACGTAAGGAAGAGGGGCCCACCATCTAGGCCCTCGTAATTGAGTCATGTTGCTCTGTTTCTCATCATTTCGTTTGACAAATGGCAGAGGGATGGGACGTCTGGACAGTTCCCAGAAGTCGCATCGCCTGTTATCCCTACTCTTATCCCAATATGCAATTAATGAAGGCCGTGTTCATTTAAGACAAAAGATACGGCATTAAATGGCACACAACAGGCACTTAATGAGCAGCATACTATTTTCAGAAAGTGGTGACGAGGGAAGAAAGCTAATGATTGCCCGTTGTTCAGAGGAATAACATACTAATTTCTATTCCAGCTATAAATAGGATACTTCGTGATAAAATTGAGGTAAGTCTTTTATAATCCACCGACTACAATTCAATTGCTCTTTTTTGCTTAAGCCTGCACTGACTTAAACTTCGGAGGGGTTGTGGTCGGGAATCCCCCGACCTCTCCTTTTAACTTGTTTTCTATTGGTAGGTTGGCGATATTCTCTTTCCGGTGGATGTAGAGGACATATTCGGTGGTGATCTTTTTATCGCCGAACAATAACAAAGGGCAAGCCAACGATACTCTTAAACTTAAACATGAGTATGAATAAGCAAACCGTTGAAATAAAAATTATACTCTTTATAAATGATTCCTATACCAAATTAGAATAAAAATAAGAAAGAAATATATATAAAAATTATATCTTTTATTTAAAAGTATTTAAATTAAGTTTCTAAATATATATAAAAATAAATTTTTAATTTTAAAAATTTGGGAGAGGTCAAATTGCCCCACCACGATGATAGGAGCAAAAGCACTAAAGTCTACTTGGTATTGGTATTTAAAATTTAGGTATATATATGATTTAATAAAAGAAAATTGAAGTTATTTGAGTGAGGGGCCATCTTTCTCCCTATATAAAAAATTGTAAAAATAATTTTTTTAGTAAAACTATTTTATTTCCACGAGCTTAATTTGTCGAATGCTAAAAAAAAAAATTGAACTTAAAAGGATTAAATTTTTAAAAACATAGACTTTTAAGGAAAATTCCATTTTAATGAATTAAAAAGTTCTATATACATCAATTTTTCGTAATCTAGAACATTAAGTTACATTTGGTACAAAAATTAATTGCACCCAATTGCACATACAGTAAAAACTTCACGTATTTGGAATTTTAAAAATTAAATTTTCTGGTGAAAGTTTTGGGAATTTAGTTTTTAAAGTCGACTTTTTTAGCATTTAATTAAGAAATTAGGCACGTAGAATAAATGGAAAATTTTATTTTTTAATTTATTTGAAAATTTTCTATATAATTCATAATATATTTATAATTTGAGAGAGAGGCATGGCTTGCCATTCTCTATGCATGGATGCATGGGACCAACTCAATCAAAATTATTGGATTTGGGAAGGTCCCAAAGATAAAGAGTGATTCCAAAGCAAAGCCGTTTGAGTCCAAAGCAAAGGCAACCCCAAGTTAGCACTAGTCCACAGAGCACATCGATCTAGGGTTATTATTATTGGCAACGAAGGATAGATATATATGATAATGCCCTAACACGACCGATCCTCATCGTCGACCCACCTTGCCAATAGATACTAACCACTCAGAGCATTAATTCATAGTAGTCCTCATTTTGCTTGGGCAATAATGGATTGGACCATCCATGCAAGCAAAGCACACAAAAGAGAAGACTCATCAAATTATTGCGAAAGGGACGTCCACTATGGGGTTCAAAAGCTTTATGATCATTTGCATGTGCTTTATCTCTTATACATTCGCACTATTTTTGTCACTAATACCAACTTTTACCCCACCCTGTATACATGAGGTGGAAAGGGAATAATTGTCTCCTCGTACTTAAAAAATTATATTTACCTTTTAATTTTTTATTTATTTAAAAAATTACATTCTTGTCTCAATTATTTTTCATTTTTTTTACCCCTATTAATATTGAAATTATAATTTTATCCCTATTAATTGTAAATTCTGATACTGTTTTTGATCGTATATAGTCAAAATTTGATTTAAGAACAAGGGAGCAATTAAATTTTAGTTGATGTATTGAATTTGAACATGTATGAGTTTAATGCTACTTGTTTACTAAAAATAATATATAAAATATAATATTTTATACTTAGCAACTTAATCAAACTTGTAAATATAAAAAGATCTCGAGCTAAATATGTAAGTCTAAACTAAGTTTGAAATTGAATATGTCAAATAAATTTAAACACCTTAACATATTTTTACGTTAATATAACAGTGATATGTTACTTATAAAATATCCACCGATATGACAAATGAGTATTACATAATATCAATTATATAGCCTAAGAACAAATATATTAAGTTTGACCTTTGTAAAAAGATGTTTATTCAATTACTGAAACTTGAAGCGATATAATTTTAAGGTTACATGTGATTTAATCTCCTCAAATCTGTTGATTATTAGGATGATGGAGACTTGCAATTTCGACTTAATGGAAATGATTCACACCAAATTGGATAATTGCATTTTGCCTACTCCATGATCAGGGCAGGTGGAGCTTTGATGTTCATAGTCTCATATAGGAGTAGACTAATCTTTACTTCTAGATAAAGTAGAAGATGGTCAATGCCGTATTTCGTTTGCACATCATGACTAGAGATATAATTCGTGTCAATTGGACCTGGGTCCGGACTGACTCAGCTAATTGTATCTCCTGCTCCTTTGGACCTCGAGTTAGAAAAATTCAACCCTAATTTATTAAATTTATGTATTTTTAATATTTTTAATAAATTATGTAAAATAATATATATATTGAAACTAAAATAAGATAATTGTCCAATTAATCTTAAAACATAAATATACTGTAATTTCAATTACTTTTAATTTTGTAACTCTATTTTTTAATTTACAAATATTCTCAAATGATATTTACAAATAAAAGAACAGTTACAAAATTAATTTAATTGGAAAATGAATTCAATTTACAAATATATGAATAAATTTTGTTAACAAAGAAATAATTAAATTTTAACTACATTGAAAAATGAATTTAATAATTAAAACTTAATAATTGTATATTAATGATAGAATAAATAATTAAATGCATCACTTATATATTATAATTCTAACTATGTCACCACCTATATGCCTAGCCATTATTTTTAAATATTACTCTATTTAAATTATCTATAAATTATTTATCACTAGTGTTTTCTTCCATTTGCCCAAAGTCATTTGATTCTAAATCATATTGAACTTGTGTTCCTTGATTGGTTTAATTTTGCTTTTCATAAACAATAAATACGATTGAGAGAGTGGGAATTAAAAAATAAATATAATTATAAACTAAAAGTTTGAATGATTGAACTAGAGTATAGGAATCACTCGAGATTGAGCATAATTGTCCCCAACAGCTCCTTTATAAAACTAATTAATATTTAATCCAATGCTTTTGTATAATGTAGGAGATTGTTGCATGCGCAGTGTGTATATATAACTCCTAAACTTGTCATATTGTTCTTAATTGCAAGAAAATTGGGACATGACTTCCAAACTTTTTGACCGAAATGGCTAAACCAAAATTGCCTAACTAGCTAGTTCTAGCTACTAGCTAGTAAACTAATTGTCTCGACTCGATGCCTTCCGGATTATATATATGATTAATGAAGATATATATATTAAGATTTCCTCGGCATAGTAATCTTAGCTTACGTGTGATGCACTTAACACACTTTGAGTTATTTTTTGTCATGTGTAATAAGATATATGCCAACATTTGATGTCAATGATTTAATCCATTTACTTGGAATTCCATAAATTGACATAAATATACAGTAGTTCCGCAGTCGGTAAAAAAATTAGGATTTATGGAAAATTTTGGGTATTTTTTTTGGAGCTTCAAACAAAAACCTTCTCCCTTAATAAACTTTTAGATTGTATTTATATTAGAAATTTGTCAAACCCAAAAAAAAAAAAAAAAAAGAACGAGAATTGAGATTTAGAGTCAACTCATTTTGTTTATTTTGTGATAAAAATAAAAGCAAAAATTAATTTATTAATAAATGTATCTTATTTTTTATGTTTTAAATGTGTTCAAATATAAAATCATATCTTTACTATTCTATATTTTGTTTAACTTTTTCCAGTCTTTTTGTTTTCCCTTTTCAAATTTTCAACCCAAAAACACCATTACGATCTGTTTGAAACATTTTAGTCTTGAAACTAATTTAATTTTCAAGTAAAAAATTGACTTGAACTGATATGGTAAATAAAATTTAGTGTTTGAAGCATGTGCTTGAATTCAATAATTGAATTGAAATATAACTTTTGAAACTTAAGTAAAATTTTTGAGAAAAATATCAAAAATAATTACATTATAAATAGGGTAGTATGAGAAATAAATATATATTCGTTTAGTTATTTAAATAACTAAAGAAGATAATCAATTCTCACTATATATTATTATTTTGAACCGAATTTCTAATTGTAAAAAAATTTAAAATTAAATTATAAAATAAAATTATAGAAAATTGAAGGCTGGTTATTCAATATTATAACATGACTTGTATACACGTGTCAATCAAATTATGATATCATTTTCTTATTTTTGAATGAGTCTTGCCAAAAATTAGCTCCAAAAATATTAAAGATTCCTAACAGAGTCGACAAATTCAACCATTATCCGTATATAATACAAATAGATTTGAAAGAAAATTTGAGTCAGTGATTTCATAACTTACAAATATCTTATTTTTATTTTGAACATAAAAATTGATATAAATTTTCCTTAAAGTAAATCAAATCCTATTAATTTTTACTTTTTAAAAAATAGGGTTAATATGGTGGGCTAATCAACATGGTTTTGCATGTCCTTTTATTATCTGGACATTTTGCTTCACTTTTTTTCATATTCCATTGGCTTTTGGTATTGATTGGTAGCTATCTCAAGAATGGGGAGAGTTGAGTCAGAAGGACACGTGGCAATTAAAGGAGAGATGTTGTTTGATTGATGGGATTCTTTGTCGAGAAAGTTCTTTTTTGAAAGCTTTATTACAAATTTACAATCACATAGCTAGGGACATGTTTATCCTTTTGTAATGTTCTGTTATACTCCACGGGAATCTAATCTATCATCTTCCTCTTTTTATTTATTTATTTATTATTATTATTTTCTTTTTGAGATAATGCATGTGTAAAAATGATTGTTCTAGATCGAAAATATGCTTTATTCACCAAATAAGTGTAACTATATATTCCAAATAGTTCTTTCTTTTTATTTGAGAGAGAAGCCCACACAGCTGAACTAGCTAATCAACAAAGTCATCTTGTCAATAATTTTGAGTGCAGAGTAAGTCACAAACTTGCTTCCAGGTTGAGTTTTTTTAGGCAAAGCTATATGTGAAAGAAGGAAAATTAAAATATGATACATATGTACGTATATATCTTCCAAGAAAGATCAAAAAATTAATAAATAAGGGTAGGATCAAAAAATATCTTCCAAGAAAGATCATACATTTTGGATAAACATGTTGATTGGCTGTGACTTGCAAAATGCATTTGATATATATATATATATAGAAGAATGAATAAAGAAGATAGAACGTACAAATTAAAGCATCGAATTCTGTCCATCTATATTCACGAAAGCAAAGCATAAAGCTCTGATCACCTTTTAAAATTTATTTTTAAAAAAAAAAAAAAGGGGGAAACTGATCATATTATAAGAAAATGGCTCACACCTTTGAGACTCTAATTGACTTGAGCTTGATCAGATAAGACCCAATTCGCTATCAAGTATTAATTCGACCGGCCATACAAGGAAAGAAATCTTTAGGTATTATATATATTAAATTAAACCACATTCTTATTACTTACGAACAAGGTGCTAGATGGAAGGATTAAATGTTTAAGCTTACCAAAGATACATTAATTACTGTAAATTCTAATGAATATTGTCTAACTATCTGTATTTAATTTAGATATAAAATATCTACAGCAACTTTGACAATCGTAAAAAGGACAGACTTTCTGCAACCTACACATGTCTTCGTACCTACGACTCATGAACAGAATTGAAACATATGGTGTGTCCACGAAACAGTTGCAAAGATAATTACAATAATTAATATTAGTAGTCGAGGAGTCGAAATCAAGAGGGCATTGTGATTTGGTAACTTGATTAATCTTCATCACTGGATACACAGTAGCATTAATAATGGGCTGAAAGTACGTGGGTGTGTTTTTGCTAACACGATGCAACAAAGCATGTGTACCACTTGTATTTTAGAATGTACCCCCAGTTAACACATCCTTGAAGAATCCATTTGATTTTGCATGTATCACTCTCAATATCTTAATATCAAGGAGCGCCAAACACATCCTAGAAGAAGGAGCCATTTGATTTTTATCTCTAGGGATATGAGCCATCAAAAAAAATTATTATTGAGTTATACTTTAATTACAAAATTGTCATTTGTAGAGAATGATGTAGCTACTGACTTTTTTTTTTTTTTTTTTTAATAATAATTTAAGGTAAACCCTCAAATGATATTAAGAATTCTGAATACACGTGGGGAAACATCGAACATGAAATTTTTATGAATTGAACGCCCTTTGGTCAACCATTTATTGCAGCTGAGTAATTTCATGAGACAATAATTGAAATCTATATCTTTGGGGTTTGCTTGAACTTTACTTCGTCAACATTACTTGGTTTGGTGGCTAATTTCAAGTTCTGTCGCTCCCCATGCCTGTAACATGATCAAATGGTTGAGAAACTGAACAGAATTCTCATGGATTTCCGTGTGGGGATAAAAGATACACTCACACAATGTCACCACATCAACGGCACTCACCTGAAAGGACTTGAAAAACAAAACAATGTTAGAGAAAATAATCGGAGGGAGTCCCGACCAAAGATATTCTAATAATAAAGTTAAAATAGACTTTGGAAGAATAATTATTAAAACGTAGAAGTTCAATTGATAATAATTGATAATAATGAGCGTACCCAATTTAATACACGATGTGAGTTATTTATAGGCACTAAGAATGAATAGAGTAACGGAGTAATGATTGAAAAAATAATATTATTATAATCCCACAATATACATATGTATATATAACAGTTTATTTTACATTTAATATCTATCATTCAATATTCAACCCAATGTGGGGGGTTTCAGAGTAGTAAATATGAGGTGCCGGACTATCTGCAACAAAGTGAATCAACAATATCATAATACATAATATGTAAACTAGCATGGACAAACCTTCTCTATCACATATGGATCAAAAAAAATGTAAGAATCTTCACAGACATAACCACAAATTCTTAAGGCATTATTAGCAAAATCAAATATGAAGTTCAACCGAAAGTCTTTAAAATTAAAAACATAAAACTTATTTCTACTAATAATAAAATATGTACTAAATGGTGGATCCCAATT
>QLOD02000033.1:32100210-32110396 GCA_003260245.2 Sideroxylon spinosum | reverse complement strand
GGGGTTATCGTAGCCTAGATCTCTGACTTTTGAATATTTACCAAAAATAAAGTTTTATTATAGTTTAAGTTAGCTAAACGCCAATATCCAAATTATATTTAAAATCAGTTTAAAAAAAGTTTTGAAATTATCATAGGACTCTCAATTAAAATCGAACTCTCGAAGATATTGTAGATAAATTAAGTACGCCTATTGTAAGAGATTTTACCTTAAGATTTTCTTAGAGTTATTATAAAATACACCTCGTTTTCAATTTTTCTTTCTTTCTTTTTTTTTTTTTTTTTGTTTTCTTGACATCAATCCTATTTTATTTATCAAAAAAGAAATTAGTATTAGTGTTTATTAAAAACTAAAAAACTTGGGGACGAAGTCAATATTTTTTATATAAGGGGCCAATTTCTTTTTTTTTTTTTTTGAATTGAGTTTAGGCTTAGGAATAAATTTATCTAATATTATACAATATATATGCATGTGTATCAATATATGAGAGAGAAAGAAAAAGAGATGGGAGACTGAGAGATAAGGGTAGACTCTGTGCCATGTGGCACGATCACACCAAGTATATATCTAATATTACAAATTATATTTAGTAAATAAAAAATAATTTTTTTTATTTTTATGTTTGTGTATGTATATATATATGTATGTATAAATGATATAATCAATTATTTTTAAAATTTTGAATTATATATAGAGTGTGTTTGAAATTATATAAAATTGTATAAATTTTAATCAGCTAGTGTCTCGTATTTTGTGCAGTAAGTAGAAAATTTAAACTTTATAATATCGTAATTCGTATTTGTAGAGATTTATATTTTTTATTTTATCCTAAACGGAACCATAATAATTTAAAAAAAAATTTTTTATAGAAATTGATTATTTTTTAACCCAAAATTTTATATATATTAATTGTGGTGCTTTCCCTATGGAAACCAATTATTTTTTTAAATTTTAGGGGATTCAACAATGGTATAAATTTTTTAATTAAAAGTTTACATATACAAGTAGTTTTTTTTTTTGGAATTCCGTAACGCCCCTCATCTCTGAGCTTAGCGTTGTGCAATGAGCATAAGCAGTAATTTGGCCGGCGTGTCTGCAGTTGGAGCCATGTAATAGCATTTTTTTTTTTTTGGGTAATTGCTATATAAAAGTATTTCTAGTGTCGCCCTATGCAGCGAATATTACCATCTAAATATGCTTATGCCCATGCTGCATTGGTAATTTGAATTTTTGTATTCATTGATTAAAGCGTTTTCATTGATGTTGCAAAATTGGGTTATTTTATATGTATATTTTATATAATAAATCTGATCGGTTGATATAACTTTTATATATGTGTCATTCAGAGAAAAAAAATTGAAGAAAACCGGTTGAAGGAGTGGGTCCCACGTGCCTTTAGGCACGGGACACCACTAGTATATGTATATATAGACAAAAAAAGAAAATTACCAATAATTACCGGCATAAAATTGTTTCTTACTGGTCATTAATTCCTGGTGTCTTGTCTGTATATGTGCGTTTGTATACTGAAATATAGATAATGAAATATAAAGATGAAAATGCAATTAACATTACTAGCTCTCAAGAACAACAAAACGTCGTTAGCTTTCACTCTCATGAAACGGTCTTCTTTTTTTTGCTATATTTTTTATTATTAAAAGTTTCCTGCATAAATCCACGGGTATAGAGAAGGGTAAACTATATTTTCGTCATTTTTCTAAAAAAAAAAAGTAAGAAAATAAAATTTTAAACTAAAAATTCAATTTCGGTGAAGTGGAAATTTCAAATTTACCTACTAAAAACAAATAAAAAAAATTCAAACATGAATTTTTATTGGAAGCAGTTGCAACCTTACAATCAGTTAGATTTAGTTGTTGTTTGGTATACTAAAATTTATCAAAATTTATAAAAAGTTATAATTTTTTTAAAAAATTTTAATCAAATTTCGACACGTATTACGTTACAACAACTTCTTTAATTTTTTTTTTTATCATCCAAACAATAAATTAATTGTATTTATGATAAAAGTTTATACATTTAAAATGTTAAATTTATTAAAATAAAATTGTCAATTCAAAATTGTCAATTCAAAATTCACTTTATTTTATTACATATAAATACATATATTTTGATTCAGCGGTCGTACTTTAGTATTTCGAACTCATTCATTTCTCTCCATGGTTGTCTCTAGCACAGCGGTTGGCGTCTACCGCGCCAAATAGCAACAGGTTCAGGGACACACGTCGTCTCCACCGGTTCACATCCGTAACATTCTTTGGCTCTGTCCGTCACTCTATGAAGACCATGCAAGAGCACAATTTTCATCTGTTTTGATCACATTTCTTACAAATTCTTTCTGGGTCATCAAAATCTCCATCTGGGTCTCTCTGTGTCGGTTCAAAGTTCGTTTTTTTATTTTTTTTGGGGGGTGACTAGTTCACCGTTCACGGTTTTGGCAATAATGCCGGTTTCTTCAGTTGCTTCTCCTTTCTGTACATGGCTAATCGCAGCTTCCATGTCGGTGGATTGCGAAAAAGAACACTCCCTGAAGTCACCGGAGGTCTTTCAGTCGCCCGAAAGGCTGAGTCGTTCGGCGAGACGAAAGAAGGTTTTGGCTCAATCCAGCAATGTTGGTGGTGTAGGCAGTAGTGTCTCTTGTGGGTTAATTTCGTCCTTCTGTGGATGTGGTATTCAAAGTCTGATGAGTTCTTGTCTCGCTTTCGAGCCATGTGAAGAGTATTATAGCTCCAAGGGATTGTCATCTTTGGAGTTCTTTGGGGACAATAGGTTCTCTCTTTTTGGGTCCAAGTCTATGCCCAAGACTCGCAGGCGGAGGCGGATAAACACAGCCGCCCATTCTGGTAAAACCCTTGAATTGTGTTTGTGTTGGAAACGATATATATTTAATGTTGTTGTTTGGTACTAGTTTTAAAAATTTGTTCTTGGACAATAATGTTGTTGGCATGTTGCTCTCAATTTAATCTGTGGCATTAAAGTTATGAAGTAAATGGATGGAAGCAAACTATTCAATACAGCTAAACCTGTATGTGTGTGTATTTTTCACTTAATATGATCATAATTTTGTGTTTGTATTTATGGCTTTGAAATCAAGAGATTTTATTTATTCGAGGAGAATCGTTTAAAATAACATTGTTGGTTTAGACGTAAATTTTATTATGAATTTGAGTAGTTTAACATGATGTATTATGATGGATTTGAAATAATTAAAAAATGGTAGTTATTTGAGATCTTTCATAGGACTTGGCACAACGACTGCTCCTTTGTAACTCCGAGGTCATGAATTCAATATTTAGAAATAGTTTGGCCATTTACTGGTTTAAGATTGCCGTCCAAATTCACTCTAGACTCGGAAGGCTTGTGCACTAGGCAGTCTAGTGGCAGATCTGGGATTTTATTACACTAGGGGTCAAACCAACAAGCATAAAAACAAAGTGGATAGTTTGCCTGACATAAAAGGCATTGTAAAACTTATAAATTATTTTGGGTTTTGGGGTAATCTGTTTTGGGGAATATATTCTATAGGACAGAATTACAAAAATATCCTAAAATTATACTATTTCTTACAGAAATTTTACTTCCAGTGGGGTCAGTGGGCTTTCTTTGCCACTACTTGCATCTGCCCTTAAGGTAGCCCTTTTAGGAAGTAATGGTTCCACTACTTTTGTACTAAATATTAGGAATCTTCCATGTATTCTTACATAAATTAGCTCTCTCTTGTATTTTGATAAAATTTAATTTTAAATCCATTTATTTGAAACTCATAGTTATCGAAAGCAATACCTTAGAGATTTGAGATTTGTAAAATTAGAGCACCGATTCTGTTTGATTTGTAGGGATATTATTCATTAGCAGGAAATTTTTTTTGGGGGGGGGGGAATGGCTATTTTTTGTTTTGTTTTGGCGTGTTGGGGGGAGGGAGATATTATGATTTTTGGTCTACTTTCTATACTTTGCCACGTGTGCTTGATGATTTGGTGATGAATACCATGGAAGTGATATTACTTTTATTGCAATTTATGATGGAAAGCATAAGCCTTAGAGTTTAATCAACTATTAGTTATATGGGTTCCATATTTTATATTACCTTATAACTGTAAAGCATGTTATTTGTCCAATTGAAAGTTGTTTGATTGGTGTATGCTTAGTGCCTGTAATATGAGTTGGTAAATGCTTAGTGCATGTAATATGTAGTAAAAGATTATCTTAAAGACTAAATTAGTGTTCTCCTTGGTAAAGCTGTGGCTGTGGCTGTGCAACCTGCAAAGGAAGCTGCAACGAAAAAGAAACCTCGTACAGTGAGTAGGCGGATTGTTGTGACAGGATTGGGTGTTGTAACCCCACTAGGTTTTGAAGCAGATGTGTTCTACAACAATCTTCTTGAAGGTGTTAGTGGCATTAGTGAGATTGAGGCTTTTGACTGTGCTGAGTTTCCCACGGTAAATCTTTTCTGAATTTCTCTTGTCTTACTAACTGCTTTTGTCAGGAATATAGGGATGTTAATTGAGGTCTCCCTTTTAACAGAGAATTGCAGGAGAAATCAAGTCTTTCTCAGCAGACGGATGGGTCATGCCAAAACTCTCGAAGAGGGCAGACAAATTTATGCTTTACTTGCTTACTGCTGGCAAGAAAGCATTGGTAGATGGTGGGATTACGGAAGATGTCATGTGCAAGTTAGACAAAGCCAAATGTGGGGTTATAATTGGATCTGTTCTAGCAGGCATCCAGGTAAAGACTTCAGCTCATCTTAAATGACAATGTCAATGAAGGTTGTTTCAACCAAAATATGACTCGTAAAATTTTAAAAGCAAAGCTTATACAGTTGGCAATTGCTTGGAGATTTCCGGTCACAAAATGTGATTCACCAAAAACACTAGATCAGTGCAAGTTGAATCAACTGGAGGAATCATGATCATATTCCACACTGCACTATTGATGAGTTATTTCATCAATTACTATTCTTTTTCATTATCTAATGCTTCTGCCATTTCATTTTTGTGATCTATTGGGTTACTATCTGTAATAGGTTTTTAATGATGCAATAGAAGCATTACAAGTTTCATACAAGAAGATGAATCCCTTCTGTATACCTTTTGCTACTGCTAACATGGGTTCTGCTATGCTTGCAATGGATTTGGTACGTTCAAGTTCAATGCTGACAACAATTTTGAGAAAAATCACCACAGATTGTGAAATTATGGTACAACCTTATAGTTTACTAACTGGTGAGCTGCAGGGATGGATGGGCCCAAACTACTCTATCTCTGCTGCTGGTGCAACTAGCAGTTTTTGTATACTGAATGCAGCAAATCATATAATCAGAGGTGACACTGTATGTGGCCCAATTTACTTTCATTCCATTGTATCAAGTTCACAATTACCAGTTATTTCTGTGTTTTTATGTACTTCATTTATTTCTTGTTCTTAACATTGTTCTATGTGTGTGGATATGTGCAGGATATGATGCTTTGTGGTGGTTCTGATGCGGCAGTTATTCCCATAGGTATTGATTGTTATCCTAGACTTAATACCCGAATGTAATTTAGCTTAATGATGCATGAACTTGACATCTAGATGGCTAAAATTTCAGGATTGGGAGGTTTTGTAGCACGGGGAGGTCTTTCACAGAGGAACACTGACCCAACTAAAGCTTCACGCCCTTGGGATGCTGTACTATATCAAACTTTCTTCCTGATCTTTTTGGCTCAAGTTTTAATGATACAAAGTGAATATCAGAGTCTTTTCATTTAACATGCTGATCGGTTTCAATAAATGTGAATAACATTGGCTAATACTACTATAACCCTTTTTCGGAAGTTTAGACTTCAGCGTACTTGTTGATTTGCTTCTTGATATTAAAGTTGACATTTAACTGAGCAGAATCGTGATGGGTTTGTTTTGGGAGAAGGAGCTGGGGTTTTGCTTTTGGAAGAACTAGAACATGCTAAGGTTTGTATCCAGTAAATCAACTTTATAAACTACTTTTTTAAGTACTTTTTGCCCTCTGAGCACTGCTTCAAATGGCCAAGCATTTACAGCCTAAATGTTTTCATCTCATTATTATGGCAGAAAAGAGGTGCAAACATCTATGCAGAGTTATTAGGTGGAAGCTACACTGCTGATGCTTATCACATGATAAACCCTCGTCCTGATGGTAAGTTCAATGAAGCAGTTGCTATTACTTATCAAGAAGAATGCTGTATTGAAAGACAAATTTAAATACCTGTTCATATTTACAGTAGAATCTTAGATCCCATTTGAATCAAATTTAAATACTCCTAATAATGGGGAAAATGATTTGAAAACAATGCCGAAAGTGGTCTCAGGATGCAGTTTGGAAAACTAGTATATAAATGTGCAGATTTCACGTGAGAACATTCTTATCTTGGGAAGCATGAAAAATAAGCTTCCCGATGCTTTTAGAAACTTGGTTCTGTTACTAATTAAATCAATTTTAGAGCATCTACATTTTGATAAATTTCATTTTTGAAAGCCGCTTATCTTTTTTTTATTTTTTTTTGGTAATATATATATATATATATATATATCCTTTTTCTGTTGCTATTTTTTATGGTTCCTTTTTTTTTTTTTTTTCCCCTTGTACAATCGTAGTTCTTATGATATTTTCTAAGAATTCATGAAACCTTATACTTGAGCAAAGAATTGATTCCCAAATGAATGTCAGTTCCACTTGTTTTCCTCTTGAAAATCAGGTACAGGAATTGTTCTTTGCATAGAAAAGGCCTTGGCTCAATCAGGGGTAGCCAGAGAAGATGTCAATTATATAAATGCACATGCTACATCAACACCAGTTGGTGATTTGAGTGAATACCTAGCTATTGCTCGGTGTTTTGGGCAGAATCCTCTGGTAAAATTCATGCACATAAATATTCTCTCAAGACCCTGATAATATCACAGTAACTTTCTAGTGTGGTTAATTTAAAATCTGATTCTTGCAGCTACGAGTTAATTCAACAAAATCCATGACCGGACACCTGCTGGGGGCTGCTGGTGCTGTGGAAGCTGTTGCAACTGTCAAGGTAATTACTAATTATTTTCTCTATTTTGCTCTACACATGTTGAAATGATTTACAGAGCTTGAACTTATGCCATATTTTGAGAGGTACATTGTTTCGGGAGAAATTCAATGTAATGGTTATGGATTCCATTATACAACTCGCTGTTGTATATTTCAGATTCATGATGGGTCTTTGGCATTGCAATGTATTTATGGCTATGATGGTTATAAATTTCATCATAACCAGGAAATATTTTTATAGATTAATATGGGCCTCACTTTTTTTTTTATCACTGAGTTAATCTTGTTCATCACCTCACTTTCCTTTAGTACGCTCACAAAAATCAATTGTTTATCAGATTAATGTCATAAACAGCTGTTGAAGTTGTCCCATTGTCATGATATATCATTTTATGTTGCACGATGGCCCGCGCTACCCTTAGGGCCCCCCAGATATGATGTAGGCCTCACTTATTAAGATATATTAATTAATGATATAAAAATAATTTTTTATTTATATACTTTAATTTAAAAAGTTGAACCGTGATAATTGTGACTCTTTCCCAATATGTTTTTGCTCTGCTAGAATTGTTGGTCACGACAGTTCTATGTGACCAAATTATGTATGACGCAGTACGTGCTTCAGTGTGGATTTAAATTGGATATGATTCTGATTTCTTTGTGAAGGATTGCCAAGGTTCTCATAGGGATGAAAAATATATGTTTCATTTGATTGACATTAATGTGCTTTTTTATAAAGTGCTTGTTACTGGCAGGTCTTGATGGTGAATCATCTATGTTCTCTTTGTTGTTTGGTTTCGCTGGTGTCAATATCTCTAGATGAGAAAAGTTTTTTGAATTCTCTATTTTGTACTACATAGTATCTGCCGACAACCCTATGCATTCCTTCCTTATTTTTATTTCTTCCCAATTTGTTTTTGCTATTTCTGAACTGGGTTTTTCTTTTTAATATAGGCCATACAGACGGGATGGATCCATCCGAACATCAATCTCGAAAATCCTGACAAACGCATGGTACGGTTATTGTGACTTGCCCTTGATAAAGCAACGTCTTTACTTATATTATTCTCAAATGAAATATTTGGCTTCTCCAGAGCTTCTATCTCAAGTCTGCTTAACCAAACATATAAATTCCAGCAGCTAATTTATATTTAATCTATTAGCTTACCTGTCATTAAGAATCTTCAGCCTTCAAGTTTTGATACTAATGTTTTGAACACTTCTATTTAACTAGGATATGAAGTTGCTTGTGGGCACCAAAAAGGAACGCTTGGACATAAAGGTGGCACTATCTAATTCATTCGGTTTTGGGGGACATAACTCATCTCTTCTTTTTGCTCGTTACAAGGATTGAGTTAGTTGAACTTGAGATATGGAGATGAGTGGATAAGCATATTTCAGAATTTTGAGGCTATACTCATGATTCATATTCTCTCACACAATATCATAAAAGCTATGGTAATATTTGTATCCTCTTAATCGAGGACCTCATAGGAGTTGGTTATCCTTCTCCTCCGGGGGTGAAATACGTGTAGAACTTTTCAAACCTTGCAAATTCATCTTATAAGGCAGGCTGAAGTTCTAATCAGTTGCATTGGATTGCAATGGATTACATTCTGCCCCATTCGGGATGGAGTCGAATTGTGTTGACTTGAGTTAAATTTTAGCTTAATTGAAGTAAAAATAAAGTAAGATCTGCTTATTAAAGAGAGAATTAAGTTCAAGCTCAATTTGCCGAATGAAATTAAGCTATTGACTAAGCATGGAATGTCACAATATTTTGTTACACTATTTTATGGTTATGCTAATTTGCTTGCAGAGATGGAATTGGGGTAAAACATATGATAATACATGGGATTGTATGTACTTTGCAATTAAATTTTTGGTTAGTATTATTTTTACCTTATGTTTAGTTAAGATATGAAATGAGATAGAAAATAATTTAATTTTTAACTTTTGGTTTGAAGGGAGAAATTTTGTCTTGATATAATAGCACATGCATGTTTATGGTATTTGAATTAGTAACCCTTTCCACACCCACATGTGTATATATATATTTATTTTCAAACACATCATTTTATGAGTTTATGAATATTTATAAAGGGTAATTACACTCTCTCTCTTTGAGATTTGATCCAAAAATACTTAACTCTTCTTTAATTTAAAAAAGAAACGCATAACTTTCTTGTAATTTAAATTAAAATAAAAAGTTGATGAAAAATATTAAATTAATTAAATTAGATTTATGTCACCGTCGAAATAAAATTATTTAGAAAAAATAAAGACAAATTAGATCTTTTTGAAACAATAAAATAATATTTAATTTCAACTTAAAAATGAATAAAAATGTATTTTCATGCATATATTTTTTTTTTCTTTTTTGGTTGTGAAAATCTTGTTTCCTTAATTAATATTGATTCATGAGACGGTCACCCAAAAAAGAAAAAATTATATTGACTCATGTTACACAAATTAAATTAAATTTAATAGATTTAAACAGTTTTACACTTCAATTAAAAATATAAGGAAACTATTGGTTACTCAAAACTAAAAGGAAGTAAGTGATTTTAGCGCAAATCACAAGAAAATAAAAGTATAATTACCCCTCTTTCTAGTCCAATTCCGGGGCCTCATATCCCAAACACGGTCTTAAGTATTGATCACATGACCTATGAATTTATTATGCATTGGGAGGGCACATATAAAAAAAAAAAAAACCAACTATACATATACAAATGTAGCTCTATGTACGAACAGACGTAAATGATAACTGCATACAGATCCAAATGGCGATTTATTTGACCATCCATGTGACGATTCTTTTGGGGCCAGCCGTACGAATTTGCAAGTGAACACGATAAAAAAATTGTCAAAGCGGATTTACCCCCTGACCACACCAGCTAACCTTGCACAAGCATTTCACTACACTAAGATGAGAACTCAGGGGTGGGCAGATCAAGCATCAAACCTGTCGATGCTTCACCACTCCATGCATACAATAACACTGCCCTTTTTCTTTTGCTAACGCTTCTATGTTTTTGCCAGTTCTGTTTCTGGTTACTGTAATTACCAGGGCGATCGAACAAAGAGCAATGCTTTAAGCATCCGAGAATGCATTTGCAAACCCAC
>QLOD02000033.1:32020592-32031008 GCA_003260245.2 Sideroxylon spinosum | reverse complement strand
TTTTATATGTAGTTGAGCTTCTTTACAGAATACTTACAATATTCAAGCTTCAAATACCAGCATATGATGGGATCATTTGGCATTCAAATTAAGTCATTCAATTTCCAAAAGACTGGATGTGTAAATGGTAATCAAAATCCATTAATCCTTTGTTATTGAAAATGGGTTGCATTACTTTCTAAATTTCATCAACTCTTGGCCATTTGAGATTTGGTCTACAAGAGAATCCACAATGGTGCAGAAGCAGTCTAATTGGTTGGTTCAGAAGGTGCTTTTGACAGATTGATCATGAGAATTTAGCATTTTAGAGAATAATGTGAATCACATGTTTATTTTGACAACTGTATTAGTTTCTATAAATCAAACAATCAAATAATGTACGAGTAGAAAATGAAAGCCAAATCATAAAGGAGCTCCTCTAGATAACAGACAGATAAATGGGATGTAAAATCACCTGGGATAAGATAATTCACTTTCACAAGTCAAGATTTCTGGCGTTGATTCTGACAGAAACTTGTTACCACTTTGTGCATTATCAGGCGAAGACTGGTCGTGATCTTCATTTTGTCCAACATTAGTGATTTCAATAGGTGAGTTTCTCTCACAGACAATGTTCCCATCTGATAGTGACCTCTTAAAAAATGACCTACACAAACAGAAATCAGAATGTAGACAGTTAACTGTTCAGTAGCGAACTTCATATTTCTTTTCATATAGTAGTTGAATAGATACAAAGGTAGTGTTGACAATGTTAGAATATATGAATTTCCTATTTATGACCTTATTTCCATATGATCTTATTTCCATATTTAATCCTGACAGCTTGTGTAATTAGATATTTCCTTATTAGTTATTTCCTTATTTTATGTAAACCTTTCATTATAAATAAGATTTACGGGAGAAGAGAAATATCAATTTCAATTCTCTCTTATTCTCTTTCTCAACTAACAATATGCACATAAATGCTTACAACCTTGGAAAAATAGGTAAGAAAATTGCTCTCCACCCTACTTGGCGTCAACCAGCCATGATGAATAATCTCAATCCAGAAAGAGGGCTAAAGGAACTTATTTATTATATGAAGATTAAGAAATTTCCGAACATGGTTTCGAGGAGGTCAAGAGCTTCAATTAGATGTATTTCAGATCTTCAGCAGAAATTGAAGTTTAAAACAAATATTACAGGGGGTGGAGAAGAAAAATGCATGCACGCATGAGAGAGAGCATTTTAATAGGGAGACAAACATTTCCTCCCAAATGAAAACTAGATCCATATGACTATATAATTCTTCAATAAGCAATAAAAGTAGGCCATCTACTTTCATTGTCCTCCTTATATTTTTCTTCTATTGCTCTTAATTTTGTTGTCATGGTTTGGAATGCTGAAACAATCTATACACGTTAATAAAGGCAAAATATGATCAGGTATCCAGACATCATTTCAGATTTTAATAGAATAATCACTCTCCAAAACAACAGTGACAACACTAATACCTCGAATGTTCACCTACAAAATTATACCCATGCCTTCCAATGTTGTAATGCTGATCTGAATCCAGTTCCCAGAGAGCTGGTTTACTCTCTTGTGGCTGGAAATGCCCCAAGAACCTGCTCAAATATCAGCAAATGCACAATGGAATTTCAGAACACAAGATTGTTATTAATTCGCAACAGCTGATGATAGGACAACAATTTGCTCTACAAAAGAAGCTTGTAATGGAATCCTAAGCTTTGTCCCCATACAAAAATCATTTTCTTTCGGAGCAAACAGGAAAACAAGGTAATTTATTAAAATGAAATTATTGAATCAGAGAAAAAAAATGCTAAGTCGGTGCGTTCCAATCACAAGACTATTCACCAAGTGGATGATGATGATGAATGTGACTGATATTCTGCAACAGAAACAGGCATGCAATTTAGTTGCTGGTGGTGGGGGGAATATCTGACTTACACATTAATTGCATCTTGCTTTTCAGCATCTATGTAGGCATTACTGTAGTACCGCTGTAGAGTTCTGAAGAACTCCTGGGACTGGGTTGCTGCTTTCCACTGACCTCTTCTCTGGGAGAATATCTGTTTGGCATACAAGAGTGAAAGGACAATGGAGATTGTTACTGATTTAAATAATAATGCACAAAGAATGCAATATAAGTTGTAACAGAGCTTGGATGAGTTGACAGTGAATTGTCATGCATGTCAGCTGTCCTGAATATATCTGCAACTAAACACGTGAGGATAAACTATGAAGACAAAGTGCTAAAGCAATTATCTAAAGCCAACCACCTGGCCTATCCCTTGGGTATGGATGGTAAACAATGAGTTGTAGTTTCACTTCTATTTTCAAAAGAATAAAAATCAAAATTTAAAAGCTCTCTCTTATTAATAGGTGTCTTCAATGATGATATACTTATTCTCCATATAATCGGCATGATTGTATAATGAGTGTTCTCCAGTAATACTAAGTTCAAGACTATAATGTGTTCTTCACAAGTCATTGGGAACTCTGCCTTGTTGGTCAAGTTGGATTCCAAGAAAATTGTTGTTTGGCAAAATAATACAACAATCTGATGGTAATATACACTCGTAAAAATCAAACAAATTACTTTGTCACATAATGGATTTTCACCAAAACATTACGAAAGTTCAACACAAATGTAGACTAGCACAAATCAAGCATATTACTTTCAGCAACTAAAGAAGGATTTAAAGTAATCATATTGCCTTTAATTGTTCCAAGTTAAAAAGCACAAGCATGCCACCAATGAAACAATCACAGATTACAGAAAGGTGTTGCTCAAACAAATCAATTATAAAAAGAACAACACCATAGCTTTAGGCATAAGTTAGACAATTGTTATAGTGGCAATACACTTCAATAAGGATTCTTCAGGAACCCAGATGTTTTAAATAGATGTTTCTCTCTCTATATATATACAGCTAAAGGTATAAACATCCAGTTCATTTAGACGGATTACCTTATTGTGTGCTGCAGATCCACCATATTGTAGTGCGAGGGTGTCGCCCATTGTCTCATACACCCTCATTAAATCATCCACCAAAGGCCAATCCATATCAATTTTTGGTTCATCTATAAATCCTAAAGCATGCAGCTGATGCCCTAGAGCAACCAACCCATAAGCATATTGAGCAGCATTTGTGCGATCTAAACAGTCTATACAATTGGTCCTTAGGACCCCTTTCTGAATCAATGGGGGCTTAACAAAGTGATTTCCGTCCTCATCAACGTGAGTACTATCATCTTTGGTTTCCATGTTAGCATCCTTTTTAGTATCACAAAGATTAGGTACAGAGCAATCAACGTCATCACTGTCCCTGGATCAAAATTTTCTTTGAAGCGTTAGTAGCTAGTCAGAATGTGAAAGGCAACACAAAGCAAATAACCAGAACATGCAGCCCAGGTAGAGATTCTCAGCTAGTTGTAGATCCTGTAAAATATGCATAAATTCAAATATATATGGCAATCCTGCAAAAAAAAACTATCATCAAGGAAGGCAATCACAATTCATAAATTATAAAGCAATCATCTTGTTTTCCTTTCTTTTCTCCTTCCCACCATTTTGGAAGTTTGAAAGAAATGACTTAAAAAGCCAAGGTAAACGTTTTAGAATCCAAAGGAGTATTATATGAGACAAGAGGCTTGTGCCACTACCATCTTCATATTATATATTTGAGACTTCACATAATAATAATTGAACAGACTAATAATTGCACAAGTTGTGCACATTTTGAGTAAAGCAAAAACATAGGAGAATAGACAACATGCCTTGTGACAACCCTGACCAGCTTTGATATGAGTTGAGTCTCACATTGGAAGTTCAATATGGCCATGTTGACTCGGGGTACTTCAATGTGGGGTCAATGAAGGGCTGTATGTGCGTGTTTGGGTGGGCGGGTTTTCTTTTCTTTCCTTTTTTTTTTTTTTCTTTTTTTGGGTTGGGGGGTGGCGGCTCTAATTATCCCAACCTACCTTGGCTTGTATGGTTCCATATAGGAAGCTTGCATGGACGAATTGGGTAGCAGCAATTAACATAAATGTCAACTCATTGACTAACCATTGAGTGATTTCCTATGACACACTTGTATGCAGTTCAACCAACCTTCAACAGGTTTGAGGTGTTGAATCCGACCTCAGGTTTACGTGGGTGGTAGAAAAAGTGTGTTCACTCCCTCTCTTTCTGTAACTAAATTGGCCATCCAATGTTTGGAGTTCCTCTGTTGGTTTGGGCTCAATCTGCTAATGTCACAACATAAGGTTAAACTAGCTAGGCAACTATCAAGCTGACAGGCATCTTAGATGTTCAGAAACTAATAATGTACACATTGCAGAAATATGGAAATGAAGGGATACCAAGCTATAAACGTAGTTGCCCTCGTGTTAAACTTACTTAAAGTATGACCAATCTAGCAATCCCTCGGTGCCCGAAGTTGATGCAACTTGACAATAAAAGAACCCAGTTAACCTCAATGCATATGCAGCCACTTTGCCTAAAAGTGACAGCACGTCTGTTGCTTTGCTGGAAAAAGAGAGAGTCACATTCACATCAATGTACTTGTGAAACGAATATTAAAAAATAAAATCAAAAATTAACATAAGAAGAAGCATGTGTACTTTTTAGATTGTTTGTTCAAATCCCAGTGAAGGAACTTCAAGCGATTCTCCTCCGTTAAATCTTTATTAATGAAAGCAATAGCATTGGCAAATTCTGCACGAAGAATAGATTCTCGGGGCTTCTTCTCATGAGTCTATTAACAATGAAGACACAAATCAGATAATTGTTAACTTTACCACTGACATAACAAAATACAAGTGGTCCATCAGTTGATAAACAAATTCCTACCTTTATCAAATTCAATATAATAATGGGATTTCCATAACGCTTAACAAGATTCTCAAAGTGAAGTCTAGTGGCTTGGTAGTTTTGGTCCTTCTTTGATACTGGAAACATAAAGAACCGTCAGAAAACCACGATGGAAGATTATCTTCTTTAACACAAGTGTTCCGTGAGGCAGGATCGTACTTATGATGTCAGGTTTAATATTCAATCTTGAAGTTTCCTGCGACCAGAAAAGGGGTATTGAACCCCGATTCTGCACAACAGAACTTATTTGCATTGGGCATCCTTCAGGAGCATCTTCAAATACAATCTGCTCTGTCTCAACATCATTAGCTACTCGACCCTTCTCATTTACACCTCGTTTCAAATATCTACACAAAAAAAAAAAAAGAAAAAAGAAATGGAAATCAGCATGAGAGAATCTCTTGTGGATGGATGAATAATATTCATTTTACATGCGCTCTTTTCACAGGCAGTGCTTTACAAACTGGTCATACAAAGGAACCCACGAGAAAACGTTTCAGATTAATATTAGTAACCAGTAAGCAGCTAGGATAACAAAAAGACGTTACAATCATGGCCTTGTAACCTTGAAATTGCAAGATCTAGCATGATATTCTCTTCCTTTTCCCCCTTGAGGTGAAAATGCAGCATATTGGGAAGTGGGAACTAAAATTTGCATCATTTATAGTGCAACTAATACTACATGTATGCCATTTAAAGCATAAAGACACTAGACTGATAAAGGAAGCATATTTAGGTAGTTCAATAATTTCCAAACCTGGTGCCAGCATAATGACGTGAACGTCTTGCAATCAGGGTCAACTTGAAGTCCCTTCCAGATATTGAAAGTTTGATCTGGTATTACAGAAACATGTTACGTAAATTTGAAAGATTGGCCTCATACTAAAATAAGAAACCAGAAACAATACACTAGGAACATTT
Source organism: Sideroxylon spinosum (assembly GCA_003260245.2). Taxonomy (NCBI): domain Eukaryota; kingdom Viridiplantae; phylum Streptophyta; class Magnoliopsida; order Ericales; family Sapotaceae; genus Sideroxylon; species Sideroxylon spinosum. The sequence continues at coordinate 32,025,208 of QLOD02000033.1, read as the reverse complement.
GAACCATGCAAAAGAATTTTGATAATTTGGCCGAACCACAAAGCTGGTCGGGGTATTGAGGTCAGCTGGTTAAAAAAATGAAAGTATTCCCCAAATTGTTGATATGCACTATCTTAGAATCTTGGAAAAGATAAAGACTAGAGTTATATTCAGTTTGCTGCAAAATCGAATCATACTGCTAACGGGTGGAACAAATACATAATGAAATCAAAAATAATATTTATAAAAAAAATAAAAATAAATAAAAGAACATGATGCATGTGTATATGCTTATTAAACTTCGCTTATTGTGACAAAAGAGAAGAAATGATGAACTAATCGTCACCATTCAGTCAAATTTATTAATTTACCAAATATCAACAAAATGGTACTCCTGAAAAGAAATCCACTACCTGTTTAAAGAAGCCATATACCAGTGCAACAGTCCACAGAGTATTCTTAAGGTGATTGCGGATTCCATGAGTTAAGAACTCATTCCAAACAAACATTGTTTCATAAAGTATTTGTCCTGTCTCATGATTACAAACGTTCTTCTGAAGACTACGCATGACATGATAGGAGTAGCTAAAAAAGAAGTCCTTTGTAAGATCCACTGAGCATAGAAGCTTCTTGTATCTAGAAGTGAACAAAAAAGGCAAAGGCAAAGCAAATAAGCACAAATACAATAAGTTAAATAAAAAAATGAATGAAACAACAACCTACTTGCAAATTCAAAGAGAAAAATGTATATAAAAAATGAAGAAAAAATGTATGTAAAAAAAAATGAACTTCCCCCCAGATACCTTGTCTCATTCAACATGTTATATTTACATCACAACAGCATTGAAGTTTGCCCCTGTACATTTGCAGGAAATGAACTTGCAAAAGCCTCTACAAACAATATGAACTAGATAGGACACATACAGTGGCATTTAATATTTCTTTGATTCCAATATTTGATTGATCTGTTATTTCATTTGCCATTGTATATGAGGAAGGATAACTGGCAGTTGAACACGATTAATTTGAAGTCAACAGACGACATTGCCTACATAACACTGGAGGCTGTATTCACAATAATAATATAGAGATTACCTCCTCCCTTGTAGAACTTGTTTATAATCAAAAGACACATCTGGAAGACTATTCCTCCAAAAGTGAAGGACTTGAAATCAAGAAAAAACAACCACATTGAGAGACAATTTTCAACTAGATACAAAGGGGCATAATTATTTCTCAATTCTAATAGCTTAGGTCTTCTAAGAAGTACCAGGGACATTTTACATTTACATGAGAAATTGACAAAAGACCTGTTCTCATCCTTAGAATAATCCATATTGGATCGCACAGTAGAATTTGGAATTGGAATCATCTTGCTCTTGGCAATGGAATAGACTGCATGCCCAAATAGTGTGCCAATCTTCCTTCTTTTTGTTATAAGCAGCATGTAATAAGGTCCCAAGAATTTTATGAACCCTAAAATCAGAGAAAAAAACAATGAGATTTGCTACAATTAAAAAATATGAGCTTATTAAGGCAGAAAACCTTGCAGATATGACATACCAACAATTCCGTAACAAGTGGTGACAAATTTAAGCCCACCAGTTGACTTGTTCCCTTCATGTATTCGCCTTAGCAGGTCCCAGCATTCAATTTCAGGGTATGTTGTAGAATCTTCAAGAATGCTTAGTTCAGAAGACTCTAATCGATCAATCTTCAAGAGTCTCCAATTATTTTTGCTCTTATCCCGTCCAATCATGTAAAAATTCTGTTGCATGTAAGGGCATGTACAAAATGTGTAAATATTCAGTAATCAGTGGGAAAAGTAACACCCAGGATTCATTTTAACAAGTTTCAACCAAAAAACATAGGTAAATGCACAACAAATTCAATTCAATAAAGGAATGTAGAGATAATTAAAGAGCACTTATCATTCACATCACCGGGGAAAAATTAAATGAAAAAATTGCCATGGAAAATCCAGTGTCTAACTGACTATAAAAGAGAAAATTTGACAAGCAATAACAACTGGAGTTCCAACAATGTAATAGAAACTGAAAGTTAATAGTTAAAAAAATAATAATAATTGTTGTAGTTTAAATATGAACACAACTTACAATCCACAAGATATTTTGGGCAGCAATATCATTCATCAAAATCAAATTACCAATGAGAACAAACAGGCTGTTAGAGGATAACGGGAAGTGGCTTCCAGTGGAATGTGCAAAGACATGGTAGCGACTGCATAAAGAAATATATTCAACTCAACAAATTCTTAGTCCCAAATAAGCTAGGTCGGCTATAGAAATCATCTTCCATCATTCATATCATTGTTATATTTTTCGAGAGGTTATGTGAAATTAAGCATTTCTTCAAAATTCAAGAAAAATACATAAATTATTAGATGCTCTTAGAGCTAAGGCTACTAAGCAAGCTACAGCTCAAACCTAATAAGGTTGCCTAGATTGGGATTTGCATTAGCCAAACCAAACCTATGCACAGTACAAACAGAAAGCAGCCACTCCTCCATTCAATTCTATTTCACAATATAGTGCATCAATCAGTCCTTTTTGGCCAATCTCTCTCTCTCTCTCACGCGCACGTGCACACTTATGGGCTTTGATCACACCCTCATATACGCCATTCATTTATGTCATTTCAAATTTGAATTTAGATCATTTCTAGTGCTAACAATCGAAAAAATTTCCCCAGCAAGTACATAAAGAAGAAGACTATTCACATCGTTCAAAAAGAGGGTATTTTTAGATATTGCAAAAAAGTAAATTTTGTTCCAACAGATATCTTCTTCTTTTTTTTCTTTTTTCTTTTTTTAAGTCTCATTTTGCAATTCATCTAAAAAAAGTTCATTTTGCAACTATAATAACTAGAGAAAGCCAATAAGAATTGCATAGTAGTGATGATAAAACATTTGATGGTGGCATTTGCTAATTATTAATCAAGATAGAGGCAAACAACCATAAAATTTCCACAGCACGTCTCTAGAAATTGGGACATCATTGAGTAGGATAGCTATATCATGAACATCTTTGACTTTAGAATTAACAATGTCATTACACCATCGAGTATCTACCAAAATGAAATCTCCCCAAGCTAGAAAATAGGTGCTTGACTAGTATCAGTGAGTCTTCATTCAGTTCTACAGGGTACATGGTCAAAAAGAATCACAGGTCATGCAGGCTTTTAGAAAGGGAAAAAAGTCAACATCATCTAGTACAGTAGAACCTTTTAGCTAATTTTCATATTCAAAGATGGAAACACTAAAATATTCTCTTCAAAATGGTTTTTAAGCAACTAATTATCCTTGTCACATAATTGATGCACCTCATTTCTGCCATGAAAACCTTTCCACAAATTCTAAAATTTTCATTGCATGTAGAGAGAGAGAGAGAGAGAGAGAGAGAGAGAGAGAAGTTTCCATATCTAGGTTAGGGAATAAAGAAAAATTGCAAGCAATAAGAATAATTCCAACTTTAGAAAGTATCCGAATAAAGGGAAAAGTAAGGCCCTAGCAGTTCCCAAAAGTGGATTCCAAGAGCACTATGGAAATTACTAATGGAAAACTTGACAATCTTTGAAGATACAGTATCACCTTTGCATTTCTGAGTTGATGTACATTATAAGTGATTTCACTCACAAAATTCATCAGCATTTTCTTTTTAGATAGAGGATCAGATATGTATGAATAGTTAGTTATCTTCAACTTTCTAAATCACTTACCATACATTACATTAGAAACAAACAATTCTTATCATCTCAATAAGCCAACGAACTTTAAGAATTTCCCCTTTCTATATATTAGAGAAAAAATAATTAAAATATCTAGAAATGCAAAATGGGGACAACTGCAGTGAGAAATAATAAGAATGCAAGAAATGCTCCTATCTAAGAAAAAAAAATAAACTTCAAGGGGAAAAAAGGATTCACAGCATGCAATTAGACAGAATCACATTTCTTTGTGCTCACAGTAAGGAAATTTAGCTGCATCACAAACAAGCAACTTAAATGAGCGATTCCTTACTGAAACCGCACAAACAAGTTCAAAAAAATTAAACTATCACGCTATCATATAGTAAATGAAACTAAGCCTCCTGGTGAGGTTGATAAGCCAAACATATAAAAATGGAATGCGCAGACTGCAGAGAGTTGGCAATCAGAACAGAACTGCTTAAATCTCCAATTTGATTGTGCTGCTGACTTTGAATCATTCCAATTCAATCATCACCAAGTTTAACTCAGTTTCAAAATACTACTTTTTTCTTTTTCTTTTTTATTTTTTATTTTTTTTTCTCTTGATTAAGAAGTTTTTGTTGAGGCAGCCACCTCACAATATTACAAACTGCAAAGACAACAAACTGAACCATGAAGTTCAAAAGAAAGAGAACCAAGAAAGAAACCTCATGAAAACACATTATGCTTCAATGTTCACATACATAATTCAAAGAACAAGCTTAGATAAAACAATGTATTTCCCCAAAAAAAAAAAAAAAAAAAAAAAACAGAGCCGAACAGACTGCCAAATTCCGAGAGTAAACGACTAAAGAGGTAAACTACCTTCCGACGACATCACTAAAATCGATTCCATAAAAATGTTTAACATACACTCAGACGCAAATATG
>QLOD02000033.1:31968783-31984925 GCA_003260245.2 Sideroxylon spinosum | reverse complement strand
GAAACGAGTATAGTATAAATGATAGATTAAGTTCCGAAGCAAGTATAAAATAGGTTAGACTTTGATAATCACAACTATAAACCTGGCCATTTGGAGTACATAGTAAGTATCCATTTTATAACCCATCAATAAAAGATAAGATACAAATATTAATATATCATTTTGTTATTTTAATTTTTATGAATATTATTTTAGTTGTATACTATTAATATATAATTTATTTGTACATTCAATTTGTTAAACTTGATTAAATAAGCAAGAATAGATATAAGATGTAAAAGTTGAACCTGCTGTGAGTCTATGCTTAGTTTGAAAGGAAAAAAAAGTTAATTATTTTTTAACAAATTACTAAATGATTGTTTTTCTTTTAAAATATTTACCCTTTATAGTTTAAAAGCAATTAAAATATAAATTTATAATTTTAATAATCTAAAAATAGAGCAAAAGGTAAAACTATGCCAAACTAGGTTTACAAGTGGAAAGAAGGAAAACCGACATAACTTTTGTTATGTCAGTCCATGGCGTTGATTGTGATCATTAGATTTTAATTCAATAACTCAGATGTATTTATATTATTTTAATTTAAAATAAATATGATTGAATATGAAGCATTTAATTTAAAATCAACTGTCAAGATTTTATATCATGGAACTCAACTCTCCCAAATCCCTAAAAACGAATACGTAAGAATTAAAGCTAAAAGTAAAATTTAGTTAGAGATCGTTTGACATTATAAAAATATATATAACTTTGTGTCAAGTATGACGTGTCAAAATAGTTTTGGATTTAGTGTTTAGTAAAAATTTGTATAATTTAAAAAAAATGGAAATAATTAATATAAGTTCAAAAAATTGAAAGAAAATTAATAAAATTGATAAAAACAATTGAAAAAAAATAAAAAATAAAAATCAATTAACCAAGCACCCTCCAAATTAGGTCACGGGCAGATATGCAGTAGTACAGCCCCTGTTAAGCTGGGGTGCGCTTGCCAGTTCGTAAATATTAATGAAGATAAAGTCGAAAACTAAAGTTGGGAATCCACGTGATATTTGCCTGGTGCCACGAGCCAAGCTGGGTGGTGCACGTGGGTTAATTGCCATCCAGCCGTTTAGGTAATTCGACACGTGTCTGCAACGCATTCAGTAACACGTACGTGCACAGGTAAGTTTAAAACGATAAAAAAATAAGATAAAATAAAATAATTATACAATTATAATTCATACAATAAAACAAAAGAATTAATTTTCAAGATTTTTTAATGTTTTTCATAACTTTTTGTTATTCAAAATAGGATTGGTTCATGTACATACATGCATTGTTAGAATTTCAAGGACGATCCACAGCTCCCTCTAGATTCAATTAGGGTCGGAGTGACTCTCTATAGATAGATCGATTTGTGCGTTTTTTCCCCGTCTCTCGTCAGGAGATTCAAATGCAATTATGCAATGTATACATATTCTTTTCCATAATATTCTTGACTGAACTTTTTGTTTTTACTTCATCCTGTAATATTTCCGGAATGATTCCAATTGATTCTGAGTCTGTGTTTCGCATACTGACTTCAGAATGGGAGTCTCATTTCTCGATTAGTTGCGTGAAAATCTCATGTATATACATGTTTGTAATGGTAAGGGGTGCGTTGTTAATCGAACAAGGAGATTTCCAAGTCTGCAACAGCCTACATTGTTCATATGTCCCTAATAGGTATTGCATGTGCGTATGGCGAAAGTATATTTATAAATAGACTATTGAGACAAATCTGATTCTCATGGGTTCACTGTCCCTTGAGTTTGGATCCGTCAATACGAATATCCAAATTGTCTATTTATAGTTGCCGGTTAAGCCCTTAGTATTGTCGAAGGGTTAGACTAACAAATCTTATTCGGGCACCTGATGACGTGTTAAAAAATAACAAAAATTTTTAAAAATCTCATAAAATTGTTGAAAATTTACGTGTACTGTGCTAGATATCCCAAGCAATTAAGAATGTAAATAATTGAAAACGGAATACAATATATGTGGCGAGAAAATCCACATAGGAAACTCCTCTAAAAAACTTTCACTAAAATAAACGTTGGTTACAAACTCAAAACTTTCGATAAATTGACTTCTCGACTCTATACTCTGTTTGACGTCTACTCGAATCCTCGATGTATCAACTCCTCTAGCAAAAACCCTTCGACTCCTCGAAGGCACAATACTGACTCCTCAGTAGCTTTGTTGAATCCTTAACGTGCTGAATCCTCAGCGATCACGAACCACAAATCCAAACTCCTTCGGATTAAACTCTAAAGTATTGGATAGCTTGGCTAAGCAATTTGAGAGAACTTTGAAACTATTTAGCACGTTTTAATGAATGTTCTTTCTCTATATTTTTAACCCTAGGTACATTCTTTATATACATAACAAGACCTGGGTCAATTAGGGTACAAAAAACAGAGTCTCGGGTTGATAAATTACACTTCGTAGGAAGGGCGTGCGAAGGGCGCTTGAGCGGTCTTCCTGCGGTCTTCTCGCGGCCTTCCCGTGACCTTCAAGCATGCCAATTTCTGGAGATATTTCTCGGCTTTTTCCCGTGACTCAGAGCGTGCTTCCTGGAGGCGTTATTGCTTGTTTGGTTTTTTTCAACTCGTTTTAGACTTCTAAAAGTATTTGGATAACTTTCTTGAGACCTTTACACTTCTACTTGACTCAAGACTATAGTGTCTTAACCTACACTAAGCCTCAACATTACAGAACTATGTTTTGACTATGGATTTGTCAATTTTACAATTTTATCCCTAACAATTGGTATAGACAGTCCTCTAATAGAAGGAGGCTGTTCATACTTTCATCTTATATTGTATAGGTAAGAAATTGTGAAGTGCCTAATATATTCAAGTGTTACATTTACTTAAAAATTTGATCTTTTTGCATCAAAAATCATTTAACAAATTTTGTTCATCTTGTTTTTCGTAAAATCTCTATAAATTTTTAGATATATCTACATATCTCAATAAATTTTTACAAATCCTAATACTTGTACAATAAATTTCAACAAATCTAACATAAACTGACTGAAAAACCATTTCAATAGTTTCTCTGTAATTTTTTCACATAGAAGTCAAAAAGTTCAATAATTTTTTAAAAATTCTAATATAATTCAGCGGAAATGGACTAAAAAAACAATTCTCACAATTTCTCTCTCCAAATTTTTATAAAAAAAGTTCAAAAATTACATAATTTATCTCAAAAATTAAGTTACCAAAAGTTACTTCAAACCACGTATTTTCTCGTCACCTCTCCAAACGGAGGCAAGCACCACACGCTGTATAAATTGATTCGAGGACAGAGTTGAACTTCAATTCCACCATGCCTCTTAACAATGTCGAAACCTTTGAAGTCTTCTTCCAAGGCTGGATGGTTCGTCATGAGCATTATCTAAACGAACTCCTCCGAGCTGTGAAACGCATTCGAAAGCAAGGAGGAGGCAAAGAAGATGAAGTCAAGTGCAAAGAACTCGTTGCTCGAGTCATCCCTCATTACCACCAATACTACAAAGCCAATTCGAAAGCAAAGCGGGAGGACGTTTATCTCGTCTCTCCCCGCCCTGGTCTAGCCCGCTCGAGCGCTCTCTCTTTTGGGTCGGGGGGTTCAAACCGGGGCTGGTGTTCCAGCTCGAGGCCAACTGCGTGACGGACCTCTCGGAGGAGCGGCGGCAGAGACTCTATCGGCTGGCGGCGGCGACGAGGGAGAAGGAGAGGGAGTTGTCGGAGGCCGTGGCGAGGGTTCAAGACACCTTGGCCGGCCCTCTGGTGATGGAAGGCGCTAGGGTTTCGTTGAACGGGGACAGTGATCACGTGGGTTTGGTGATGGAAAGGGTGAGATCCGCCATGGAGGAGGTGGTGGAGGGCGGTGATTGGCTGAGAGTGAAGACGGTTATGAAGGCAATGGAGATAATGAGCGCTGCTCAGACCGTGGTGTTCTTGGCTGCGTTTGCCAATTTTCATCAAATTATTCGGATGTGGGGAATGAAGTGGCAGGAAGATCACTGATTGAATGTGAGGAATCAAGTGAAGTGGTAGGAAGATAACTAATTAATTTATGTTAGGACTTATTTAATTTGTTTTTATATTTTTTATTTTCTGTTTTTGTTATCTATTTTTGTTTATAGTTTATTTTTCATTTTATACTTTTAAAAATAAAGAAAATAAATCAAACTCATTTGATCACTTATATTTTTAAAATTTGTTTTAGAAAGCAGAAAATAAGTTTACACATGAAATAAAAAATAACAAAAAATTGTTCGAGTATTTTCAATCCAAAACAAAAAAAATCTCAAAATAAAAAAAACAAAACATTTTCTATTTCTTTATTTTGGAACTTTTAACACATAAAATAAAAAAAAAACAAAAAAGTAAAACCAAATACCAACTTAGATTTGAAAGTACGAATTTAATGGCGTTGTTATTGTTATTCTAAGTAAGGGTGATAACTCAAATCCACAATTGTAATGGATTTGTTTGATAATACCGTCGGCTTTTTGTTTTATATTTTAAGTTGTCATTTTTTTTTAAATTAAAATGAAAATTATGTTTGGAAATGTAATTGTAGTTACGATTATTAATTTTTATTTCTATAAATATATAATTTTATTAGTTTCTAAAAATTTAATAGAATTTAAAAAATATATTTTGTATTAATTTAATTTAATTTATTAAAAATAATTGAATAAAATAAAATTATTATATCATTAAATCTAGTAAATATAAAATATGTTAATTATAATATCATTATATTATTTGCTAAAATATATTTCATAAAAATTTTAAACAATTTAATTACGATATTTATTAAAATAATTTAATAAAATAATTAAATTAGTTATTAAGTTAAATTAAATTAAATTTGATATTTATTAAAAATAGTTTAATAAAAAATATTCAATATTAGTTAAATAAATTATTAAATTTTATTTAAATTAATTAATTTTATTTTATTATTCACTAAAAATAATCTAAAAATATATATTTCATATCAATTAAATTAAATTAATTAATTTAATGAAATATATTATATTAACTTATTTTAATAGAATATCATAATTAAATTAAATTATATTTTAAAAAAATAATCTTAACAAAAATTTTATATTAATTAAATTAAATTAGTTATTGAATTAAATTATAGTTTTTATTTATTTAATTAACCTTAATTATTTATTAAAAATAAATTCATAAAATATATTGTATATTAATTTAGATAATTTATTGTATAAAATTATATTATTTATTAAAAATAATTTTAGTTTAATAAAATTTTAGAATAAAATAACTTATTTTAGTATGATGCAACAAAAATCGGTAAAGCATTAAAATTGACAAAAAAATGTTTGTAACCAAAAAAAAAAAAAAGGGGGGGGGAGAAAGTGAACACCTTTTATTTGTTTACATTTTTCTACTTAAGTTTTTATTTTTTTGAAACAAAAAAAATATAAACAGATTAAAAAAATATATTTCTGTTGACAATTTATACAATTTTGAGAACATAAACACTTTGTTTGGAAACATTCTTCTATCAAAATTGATTTCATTTTAAAATAAATATTTGATTTCATTTCATTTCTTTTGGTAAATGAAATTTTTTTGTTTGGAATACATTAAAAACTGAACGAAAGTTCTATGTTTAGAACTTAAACAAAATTGAATTGACTTGAAAAAATATCAAATTTGATCATATTATATTAATATATTTTTTAAATTTGAAAAAATATCCAAAGGGAAGACATGGTAAATTTTTCCAATTAATAAAAGAGCAAATGAATTCTTATCAAATTTTGTCAATTTAAGTGTTATTTGAAATTGTATGAAAATCTTAAAAATTTAAAATTTAAATGAAATAAAATGAAACCTAATTGATTAAGTATTATTTTTATTCCAAACATTAAATTTAAAGATAATTCCCACCATATGAAATCAAATCCCATCAAATCCTTTGATCCAAACAAAGTGAAATAGAAAAACAAAAATATTACCAAACGGGCCTATTAGAATTAATTTATAAAACGACTAAGTTGATCATTGTTGGATTTGCAAATTCAAATTATTATTTTTTTTAACTGCATGACAGTTATTAATTTAGAGAATAAGAATTATGAGCTCATAAATACATTCTTTCTATGGATACGACCTGTATTTCTCTCTTTTTGAATATTAAACTGCTACAACCAATTTGCGCATTTGTGAAATACAAGTGATTTTGGCATGTTGGTGACGAAGCCCATGAAATTTTTTTTAATCAATTATAATTTCCCAAATATATATATATATATACACTAACTAAAATTGGGATTCAAATATGGAGATAAATGAATACATACAATAATAATGGCCAAATTTTAGATAGCACACTATGTTTGAAATTATACAAATTAGTATAAATTTATAAAGATTATAGTCTTGTAATTTATATCATGAGTAAAAAATTTAAATTATATATATGTTTGTAACAAATTATAATGAAAAAGTGATTGCCAAATAAAGAGATATATATATGAAAATACATATAAAGAAGTGATTGTCAAATAAAGAGACATATGAAAACATATATAAGGTTGAGGATTTAGTTAGTTGAATTAACCAATTTTTTTATTTTTATTTTTTTGTTTATCTAACTGATCAAAAAGTCAAAGAAAATCAAAAAAATTTAGTTCGATTTATGCTACATAAATTTTAAACCAAATATTTTTTTTAAAATAAAACACTATATTGCAAATACATTCAATTGGATAATGGCTTGAGATGAATCTAATATATGATGAATTACGCCTTTTTATTTATTTATTATTATTATTATGAAAGGGAGTGCCCTTCCAAAGTTGTAGTAATTACTAAAGATGTGCACAATTTTATTAAAATATAGTTTTTGAATTATACCGATCAAATTTAAAAAATTTATGTCATGTTATGTTTGGAAGTAAAAATTTAATGGATTTGTTATTGTTATTATAAGTAAGGGCGACGATTCAGATCATGTGCAAATGGATCGTACTATAATTAATTCGTAAAAAGACTAAAATTAATCATTATTCGATTTGCAAATTCAAATTATTATAATTTTTTAACTCTGTGACTGCTATTAGTTTAAAGAAAAAAATTTGTGATCGAATAAATACATTTTCGTTTTAGATACCACTAGTACTTATCTGTTTGTGAATTTTAAATTATTACAATCAATCTGTGCATTTCTAAAATACAAGTGATCATAGTTACTTAAGAAGTCCGTGGAAAAAAAAAATAATCAATTATAATTTCTTAAATATATCTATATAATAAAACACATCCTTTGATATGACGTTTGTCCCAATTATAATTTTGCACGTCATTGTTGCCATCTTTTTAAAAATTTGAAATTTGAAATTCAATTTTATATAATAAAACACATTAATTGGTATAACAGTTATATATGTGGTGTAAAAAGAGGAGAGGGTACTAACGTGATAGAAGGTCATTTGTATGGGCATTCACTAGTCTAAAAATGTCTTGGGAAACTATAAAATAATAGATAATAAAATTATATACATTTATTAAACAATGATGAATACCTATTACAGAAAGTCAATTAATTTTTTTTATGTAAAAATTTATTTAAAGTTCAATTTTCTTTAAAATTTTATAAAAAATAAATATTTAAATTAAAATTTCAATTTTAATATGCTTAAAACTTAAATTTTAAATATATACACTTTTACACTTTGTGTCATTTATATAATAAGGAATTTTTAAATTTTGAATTTAAGATATTTTCAACTGTTTGATTTGCTCAACAATCAAGATTATTTTTCTTTTTCTCTTACTCTTCTCACATCTATTTTTTGAATACTTTTTGGATAAAAGATTTGAAATTAATAAGTAATAAAATTTTGTACCTTTCTCTTTTGATTAGTGATTTTTATTTTTATAAGTTATTTTTGTTACATCTTTCACATAAGTTTACTTTATAAATTTAAACGTGAGCTATTTACATGCAAAAATCTCAATTTAAAAAAAAATCATTATCTAACATACATTATTTAATAACTAGGTATTACCCGTGTTTAAAAGATTTAAAAAAATTTTTGAATTTAAAATATTTTTAACTGTTGGATTTGTTTAATAATTAATAATATTTTTTCTTAAAAAATGTGATAATATTTTTAATAAATATATAAAATATTTTCAATTAAATTTTTTAAAAATATGATAAAATTTTGAATAAATAATAAAATTTTCACGAAGTGATTTTTGTTTTCATAAGTTATTTTTACACTTTCTATGTAAGTTTGTTTTATAAATTCAAATTTGATCTATTTACATGTCAATTTTTGTTACATGAAATTTGAAATTTTGAAAAATTATACAAATTATATATTATCTGCAAATGTCATGGGGAACTATACAACAACAATAATAAAATTGTATACATTTATTAAATAATGATGAATACATATTAGGAAAAATCAACTAATTTCTTTTATATAAAAAAAAATATTTAAAGTTCAATTTTCTTTGAAATTTAAAAAAAATATTTAAATTAAAATTTCAATTTTAATGTGCTTGAAACTTAAACTTTAAATATATATATTTTTACACTCTTTATCATTACATAGTAAGAATTTTAAATTTTAAATTTGAGATATTTTCAACTATTGGATTTGTTCAATAGTCAGGATTATTTTTTTACCTCACTCTTCTCATATTTTTTTGAAGACTTTTTATATAAAAGATTTGTAATTAATAAATAATAAAATTTTATATCTTTCTCTTTTTATTGATGGTTTTTATTTTTATAAGTTATTTTTACACATTTCATGTAGACTTACTACATAAATTTAAATTTGAATTATTTATCTTTCAAATTATATTCATGTGTTTTTATCCATGGGTAATACCTACTTTTTATATATATACACGCACGTACATGCAGGAAATCAAAAGATACAAAAAGATGATCTGGCAACATATGGATCTCCAAACAGTGTAGCGGAGGGTTGATAGAGGCTTCTCCAAACGCCGTCGTCTTTTCCCGTAACAATTCTCCGGAGCGTGCTGACGACCTTCAACTCCGGCAACTCGTAACCGACTAGATTATCACTCCTAGACCTAAATCCATTCCCCTAAAATCTGATCCAGACCGTAACGAGCAGGTCCAAGATCCGACAAGTGCCAGCTCATCTCTTTTTTTTTTTTTTTTGGTCATCTTGTAGATATATATATATATATATCTAATAGGGTTTTTTACATAACTATATATATTAAATATACATATTACCTAAACATTACTCGGATCCAAAAATTTACAAAAGTGTGATGGGTGTCACCGGTTCAGAGACTCCATTAACGACATTGAGACTGGCATGTTGTTTATTCGCTCACCGACGCTGTGAATATCGTCCTTTCGATCGGTGACATAGTTTGCATGTTGTTATTTGGATCGACGACACAATATATCGTTGAGTCGATCGATGATACACTGTCATGGGCGGCTTGAGTTAACGTTTGTATCGTCCATTGGATCGAAGACATATCTTTTTTTCCAATTGCCCGAGTATTTTTTCTCCCTCGAGTCTTTATTCTTTAGTAGGTCTGTAACTTTTCTTTTCCCGCAGGTCTTTCTGGCGTTGTTTCGCTCTATAACGTAGCTCTCCGACCTTTTTCGCATTGCTCTGCAACCGGCGCTCAGGTTGTTCGATATTGCGGTTGCTCCAGCTACTCTAAACTACTCCTGTCTCAAAATGTGAGTTCTTTGGACTATATATATACATATATGTGCTCCTTCGGAATGTATATTGACACCATTGATTCTACCAATCACTTGTTCGATCTTTCGGGTCTTTGATTATTTGATTTTAGATTGTTTGAGTAGTTGATTTGAGTATCCGTGTACATTTGGTTTTGTTTGGGTTTGAGTGACCGTGTACTGATATATATATACATATATATATCAATGTGTGTTCAATACTTTGTTCGGCGTTTTACTGCTTAGGTTCAGTTTCAAAATTTTCAGGTGAGTTAAATTATGTTTTAAATGCAAAGTGGTTGAATGTGTATTTTGAATTTAAAGTTAAAATTTTAATTTAAATGTTTATTTTTTAGATATAGATTTAAAAAATTTAAATCTAACTATATTTTTTAACTAAATAAATTTAGTTGATTTGTCTAAAAAAATGTAAATATATTTATTAGAAAATATATTTCCTCAAATGTGTTTTCTAAAAAATTAAAATCTTTTAGTTTTTAATTATTTTTACACTACATATATTATAAATAAGAAAACTATATAAAATATATTAATTTTTAATTATTTAAATTCCAGCATGATAAGTTCATGAATTTTTTTAAACTTTTTTTTTAATTGATATGATTAAATGTATTTTATAATTGCCATTACTTGGGGTCACTTCCATCTCTACTAATATATATAGATACTAACTAAACTTGGGAATTCAAAAATGGAGATAAACTAATATATACGTCAATAATAATGGCTAAATTTAGAGACTATATTCTGTTCTGAATTAGATAAATTAGTAAAAATTTGAAGAGATTGTAGTTTTATAATTTATGATGTGAGTAAAAATTTAAATTTTATAAAAGTATGTAACAAATTGTAATAAAAAAGATGTTGCCCAATCAAGAGATGTATATATGAAAATATGTACGAAGGAGTTATTGTCAAATGAAGAGATATATGAAAATATATACCGTGGTTATATGAGGTGCTATAGAAACTAAGAAAAATAAAATAAACAACTTACAAGACCAACTTAGGAACATATTTTAAAATATTAAAATACATAAAATTAAATATGTAAACTAATATATAATTTAATGTAAAAAATATAAATTTAATGTTTTCGAAAAATTAAATTTAATCGAACCGTTCCATTGAAATCATTGAATCATTTTGATCAAATTTAATTGTTCATTTATTTTTTCTTCTTGTTAAAATTTTTTTTAATATGATCAGTTTTGGCTCACCTTCTAATTATATCATAACAGTGGTGTTGTGAAAAAAGAAAAAAAGAAAAAAAACTGAAAACTGTAGTAGCTGGCCTATTTTGCGTGGTGTCACGACCCAAGCTTGGGTGCGTGGCATTTTGCCTCGTGTTTCGGTTGGCTCACTTGGCAACAATCTAAAGAATGCCACTTGTCTGATAAAGAGTTGTTAGCTCGTGACACACGGCAAAACATTCAGCAATGCATTGCTCATGCCACGGATATATATATTTTTTTGAATAATCAACGGCGCGTTTGAAGTAAGTGAAAAATATAGTTTGAGTTACTTTTTTATATTTGACACGTTTAATCTAAATCATAAATTTTAAAGAGAAACGGTGTCGAATCCATCCCGATAATTTTGGTTACCATCGGGACAACTAGTCTGAAGATTTTACAAAGGTATGGCTGAATCCGTCGGAATGGTTTGGCATTTTCTGTCGGGACGGTATGCAGAAACTAAAAAAAAAATAGGTAAAGTATGTGTCATTTTGTAGCGCATGATTTCGTGGTGACATCCCTAAAAAAATTTTTCCCATTTGATTAACGGAATTATAGTTATCTTATTTTTTTAGTAGATATGTCACTTTTTTTAAAATTTGGAGGGAAAAAAAGTGTAACAGAGGTTTTCAGAGTTTTTTAACAAATTTTAGTTGTCCAAACGCACCCTAAAGCAGAACCCTAAGTAAAAAATAATTAGAAAACATTATTTGCATAATTTTTTATTTATATTTTCTGTAAATCTTATTTAGGTACTGAAATAAAGGAATCATTTTCTCGATTACGTGGCAAATTAATATTTTACCATTTTTCTCCAACTATTTTTTTCCTTGCATTTTAAGAATCTTTTTAACTAAACCCACTTTTTTTCCCTCTTATTTGGACTTACTCTTATCACTGTTTTTTTTTTCTTTTTGGTCTTTTTTTACTTCTTTTTTTACCTCTACCTTATATCGTATTACACTTATATATATTATTATAATTTATAAAATTACAATTATTCAACGTAAACATTAATTATCTCACGGTTCAATATTTAGTGCTAATCAAATATGTTATTTTTATCATGTATAATAAAGTAGCGATAATATCAAAGTAGTGATTATTAACGCCAGAATACATTTATTATTTTTTATTACCATTGACAAATTTACCCTCTTCTTTTATTTTACATTCTCTCTCCATTATTAATTCTTTTCATCCTTATATATTCTTCTCTATCTTTTCCTCTCTCTGTAATAAATACTCCTCTCTCTTTCTATGTAAAACGACTCATCTACCCTTATTTAATTTTTAAATTTAAAATCCATTCAATTACACCCACTTATTTTATAAATAATTTTTTAACTATTTATCTTATATTATTTCATAATTTATACATAATTACAGACTAAATAAAATTAAAATATCCAACTAATAACCTACCAAAATAAAAAAATATTTATTATTTAATATTTTTATGTTGTATAATTAATTTTAATTTTATATTATTAAAATTTTATCATATAAAAATAATAAAATCAAATTTTAATTTTTTCATGATATCCACTTCGAAAAATTTACTAGACTCATTTTAAATACTACAAAATTAAGCTTACATTACAAAATATATAGTTCAACTTGAATAGATTATCAAAAATAATTTTTAATACATTAGCAGTGTAATAATTAAAAAAAAATTTAATTTTTAATATATTAATAGCGTAATAATTTTTATACTAATAAATTTTAATAATATGAAAATAATAAAATTACATTTTAATATTTTTGTGATATCGAATCTGAAAAATTTATTAAACTTCTAAATACTATAAAATTAAGCTTAAGCTATAAAATATATAGTAATAAATCATCAAAATAATTTTTAATATATTAATATTGTAATAATTTAAAAAAAAGAGTTTTAGAAAATAATATCTATCTATAATTGTTATTCTTCATATTTTATTAAATTATAAAATATGTAAAGAAAAGATAATTTTTTTAAAAAATAATAATTTATAATATGAATTTACTAAGAATAACAATTATAGACAAATGTTATTTTTTAAAATTAAAATTATAAAATATCAAGAATAATAAATATGAAGAAAATAAAATCAAATTTAATTATACGACATAAAAATGTTAAATAATAAGAATTTTCTTATTTTGTTAAGTTATGAATTAGATATTTTAATTTTATTTGGTTTTTAATTATGTAAAAATTGTGAAAAATATGGCATAATAATTAAAAAAAATTATTCACGAAGGAAGTGGGTATACTTCAACGTACTTTAAATTTAAGAATTAGACATAGATAGATGAGTTTTTTTGAGAAAGAGATAGGAATATATATTAAAGAGAGGGAAAGAGATAGAGAGAAATATATAAGGAAGAGGGGAATTAGTAATGGAGAAAGATGTAAGATAGGACACAAGGGTGAAATTGTCAATGAATACCAAAAATAATAAATAAGCTCTAGCATTAATAATTACTGTTTTGCCATTATCATTATCTTATAAAATAATAGGAGGTGTTTGGAGTTATAAAAGTTATTATATAGGCTCGTGCAGTGAGCAGGCTCAAGTCTTAATTTTTTAATAATTAATTTTTTAAGTTCTTATTAATTTGATATATTAGTCTTTTCATAATTTGAAATTTTTTTAAAATAACAAAAAAATATTTTGATTATTTAAAAAATATTAGTAAAACTTTTGACTACTTATAACGAAAAAAGCCCTAACGTTGCCTATAAATTTATGGCCCCGCCTGTCCATAAAATCTACCCTTGATTTTTCTCAATCAGCAGATCCAACTGCTCTAATTTTTCTCAAAGGTTAATCTCGGGAAAACGCTCTAATTTTTCTCAAAGGTTATTCTCGGGAAAACTACTTGCTATTTCCTAGTCCAAAACTTTTTCTTGCCCTGATCAACAACTCTCCGCGTTAGTTGATACGGAGTTCTACGCACGCTTATGATTATCTAATGTTAAGGTACGATTGGATGGTGTTAAAATTTTAGGAGATAAATTTTAGAGGGGGTATAAGATAAGAGTGGGTATTATTTTTAAAGGATTGGTTCAAATTGATCTGATATTTATGGAGGGGGATAACTTTGACTTGGTTTGGATATCTTATAAATAAGAAGGGGTGAATGATGGAAAAAGTAGTCAGATAACTCTTTTCTTTTTGTGATGTCCCAAACTTTGTTACATATTAAATTAAATATTAAATTACAAAACCAACTCTATTTATTTTTTTTGGACAATTTGAAGTTGTATTATTTATTACATTGAAAATTTATTTTTTTATAAATTTATTTACAGAATGTTTTTTAAATACGGACTTTTGAATGTTTGGTTATTATCCAATTTTTTTTAATTATATTTATTTTGAGTTGTTAGCTTATCTATTATTTTTTTTATTAGTATTATATTTATTTTGATCAAATTAACAATACTATTAACGAGGGCTAAAAACGTTAAAAATAAGAGTCTTAAAGGGGATAATTTTTGGTTAGCCCTTGGGGTACCCAAAAATTATCCTCCAATGGGGGGAAAAGCTAAGGGGAGGGAAAGTTAAGAGGGGGGAAGAGGGTAAATTTTGTTATCCAAAGAATGGCAAAAATGTGGGACCCACACTTATGAGGGGTAAAAGTTTTGGAGAGGGCTTTTTGCTTCATCCAATTAGTCTCTTAATGTACTAGCCTATAATCCGTGTCTACGACACTCCTCAAAAATTTTAGGTAAAGAGTGTCGTAGACACGTATTATAGGTTAATCAATTAATAACTATCATTATCAAACGCGTTTTAAATTTTGTTTTTGTTTTTTATTTTTGGTTATGAAAATTAATAGTAAAATAAAAAAATTAAATAGAAAAACTAAAAAATTCATAATTTGTATAGTGAAATAAAAAGTGAATTATTTTTAGAAACTTTTAGAATTTTTCAACGATTTTGTGTACTAAACGAGTCTTTTTTGTTTTTCTTTTTTTTTTTAGGGTAAAAGAGCTCATGTACGGAGCATTTGGTGTTCTCAAATTTTTTTTTTAAATTAAAAAAATTTTGAAAGAAAAATTAAAATTCATTATTAATCATTTTTATATTACTTTAATACTATATTTTTATTTTTATTTTTTAACTTCCTCGGAACCTCAAACGTTTCCCCGGTGTTGTGGCCACACTGGTTTTAGGTTACAGTGAAGTGTGTATTTGGATACATGTGGCTGCAATGCAAGCCTTTTGGCATATTTCCAAAGGCTGCAGAAGTGGGGCCCACAAATGTTTTGGACGGGATTTTAAGAGGATTGAAGGGCTGAGAATTGTTCTCAGTCGTAGAACCAAAACAAAGTTGACTTGAGCCGTTGGATACAAATGTGAGGGGGATATTTTTGAAATGGGATGTGTTTTATTAAATAGATTTTAAGTTATATAAAATTATATAAATTTATAAAAGTTAGTGTTTTTATAGTTTATATAATAAATAAATTTTATAATTTTATAATTTGTATTTACAAAAATTTATAAAATTTTATATATTTTTTTTTTCGTTTTACTCCACCGCTCCTATATACAGCAAAATACAGACAGAAAAATATAAATATAGATATATAGATGATACGGGACAAATCTTCTGGCGCATCGGTTCACTGTTCCTCCTTGAGTTTGATCTGTTGATATGGCAGAGAAAACATCCATTTATCTATTTCCAAATACCGAACCCTTAATATTGTCGAAGGGTCACTCCAGCAAATCCTTATTCGGTAAGCAAATCCCCCAGACTGGTTCATGTCACAGCCTCTACCGATTGTTGTGTATACATATATAGAAAGAGCCAACTCCTTCCTTTTATTTATTTACTTATTTATTTTAACTTAGAGTATTCGGTTAATTTATACATACTTTCATTAATTTTTAAAATCCTAAAATTAATCATCAGATAAACCCTTCAGTGGTTTTGAAGGGACTTAAACGAAGGATTTCTGAGAAACAAATTTAAAATTTTATTAGTTGAAACAACTTAGGTTAATAAGAGTCAACGTTATATTTTTTATTTATAATTAGTAATAATTATTTTTATTTATTACATATATAAAAAATTATTTTAATATTTCACCTAAGATTCTTAAAAAAATAAAATAAAATA
>QLOD02000033.1:31840975-31859594 GCA_003260245.2 Sideroxylon spinosum | reverse complement strand
CTACTCAACTATGACTTAAAAGCAATCAATTTTTTTTGGCATGACTTAAGCCCTTACAAGTCTAAAAAGTGTGACTTAGGCACAATTTTCCCTTTAAGTTACCAAAGCCCAAAGACTCTTTAACTATCACTATGACTAAGTATTGATATGAGATTAAGTTTCAAACCCTCGCCTTAACGTTTTGAAGAGAAAAATCAAATAATTATTTCTTTGATTAGAAATTATCAAAGGTTGTATTTCTATTGTCATTTAAATCAAAAAATTTAAATTACTTTTTCAATTTTTCTGCCTTTGTTTTTTAGATACAAAATTTGTGTGTAAAGTGGCCTAAGCAATTGTATTTTAAACATCCAGATATTCACTTCAAAAGAAAAAGAATAACTCGAGAGCTTTTTATTTATTTATTTATTATTATTATTTTTTTTACGAGGGACCAAAGAATAGGAAGACAATCGTAGTCAAATTAATCCATAATTGAGAGAGCTAATCAAGTTGAGCTTCTAATATTTGGGCTGTTGGGCCTAACTGAAGAAAACACGGGCTGGATATTTTCTGGTTGGTCCACCTGCAGTCCACTATTTTATTTAGGGCTCGTTTGGAGTCCAAGAAAAAAAAAACTCAAAATTGTAATTTTTTAAAATTTTAAATGTAAAAAATTATTTGGAAACGATAGTTGGATATCTGTGATTGATTTGATATAAAATTATTAAAAATTATATAAAGTGACACATGATAAAATTTTCGTAGAGATCTAGAAAATTTTCAGAGTTTTATAAAATTTTTTAGTACAAATATCAGTATAAATTTTTTTAAAAAATTTATTGAAACCATTGAAACGTACTATTTTGATCCGTTCCAATAGAATTTGGAAATCTTTTAAAAAAGTTGAAATTTATTGAAATTTGAAAAATATGAAACTTCCAAAGTTTTTTTTTTTTATAATTTTTTGAGTTTGTTTGGTATCCTTAGTTGTAGCCGACCCGAATGACCCGATCTGAAAGACCCGAACCTCCGTCGCTGCTCATCACTCCACCACCGTAGTTGTCTTGCCTCGCAAGACGGGCTCATTCAGAAAAGAAAAGCACATTCAGGTAGAAGAAGCAGAAACACCCAAAGTTAACAAAGCTTCTCTCTATTCTCACTCAATCACCTAACACAAACAGGTGAATTTTATTCGATTTATTCAGTTTTTGTAAGATAGGTTTTCGTATATATATACATGTATGTATATTTGTTTACAAATCAGATTAAGCTGTTAAAAGACTAAAAATTCGTGATAAAACTCATACATTTCATCCTCGCGAATTCATATTTGTGGTTTGACAGATTCTATAGTTTTCTTTATCGAATCGAAGATGTTTCTCACAAGGTGAGTAAATTTTGACTACGAATCTAGGTTTTTTTTTTTTTTTTTAATGACTTGTTATTGCGTTTTTCTATCTGCTAAAATTATCTATCGGGAGTTTGATTGAAGGACTGAATACGATAGAGGTGTTAATACCTTCTCTCCCGAAGGTCGATTGTTTCAAGTCGAATACGCCATTGAGGCCATTAAGGTAATACACATATTTATGTATGTAACTTGTGTATGAACTTAATTGCATTGGGAATTAGATCAGCTCTTGTGATTGAGAAAATTTGTGATTTTGTTACTGTGATTACTACAGCTGGGTTCGACAGCAATTGGGTTGAAGACTAAGGAAGGAGTTGTGCTCGCTGTTGAGAAGCGCATCACTTCACCTCTCCTGGTCTGGCTGCTTTCCTTTTGTCTCCCCCATTTTTTGGTTTATGTTTTCGATCTTACTTTTATGAGCACTAATATTTTTGTTAGGCCAATTGCAGTATATACCTTGCTTGGTTTTTTCTTTATTATGTGTCTGACTTTCATTAGCGTTTACAGTTAAATTAGTTAAGTTGTGTGGATGCTATTCATAGAATAAAACCTTTCAGAAAAAGGAAAAAGGATGCCTAGTTTATTCAATTATAGCAAAGCTGTATCTGGTTCCATGTTTTTGCATTAAGAGTTGCCTATTGTATCTCCAAGTATATTCAGTTTCTTCATGAAGTTGATCCTTGCATTTGCCAATACTATCATCATGTGATCTTTAGAACAAAACTAGAGAGCAAATCATATCACTCAAATAACACAGGAAGTTGAAGAAGCATAAATCTCTCCAAAGGACCGCTAATTACGAGAAATGGATAACATGCAACTCTTAGTCCGACAATACGCAAAAATAGATATGGGGATTTGTTGTTTTGATTCTGGATATGGGACCACTTGTGGTAATTCGAAACTTCAAAAAGCTGGTGATTATGGTGAAATTGATGACAAAAATAATTGTACTTCAGAGGATTTAGGGTTAAAGGAAAGTTATGCAAAGGTTGACGAGCTATGCTGATATGAACTGGAGAAAGATTAAGCAATTCAGCTTTTCTTCACCACCTTTGTAGATGAAAGCAAGCATGTCAGAATAGCTTAGAAATGCTCTTCTAATGTTAACTTCAAAATTACTATATAATGGATGTTATATATGGGTATCATGTTACTCATGTACACCTAAGAGCATATGGGAATATGCATACTTATTGCTATTAATGTTCATTATTGTTTAGTTTCTACTATATGGTACCAAAACTCATCGATGTATAGTCTTTCTTTTGTGTCATAACCTTGTGTTGGATCCTTGAATATTAACATGATGCTAGTTATTTTAGTTATTTATTTATTTTTTTTTTTTGGGGGAGGGGGGGTTACTAATCACCCTTTGTTTTATCGTGCAAGTTCGATTGCATTGTCATGTTTAGTTATGTTTGAAGGCTTTGTTATTCTCGTGAAGTGGATGCTTTTGTTTAATGGGGAAATCACAAGTATTGTAAATTCCATATGTTATTTATTTAATGCAGGAGCCCAGCAGTGTGGAGAAAATAATGGAAATTGACGAGCATATTGGATGTGCAATGAGTGGATTGATTGCTGATGCCCGTACGCTTGTTGAGCATGCACGGGTTGAAACTCAAGTAATATCATGACCATCATTCTCTCTTCTCTAATTGTAAGGATAGAAGTAATCAGTTATTGATTTTTTTTTTTTTTTTCTCTTAACCCAGAATCATAGGTTTTCATATGGTGAGTCCATGACTGTTGAGTCTACTACGCAAGCACTGTGTGATTTGGCCCTGCGATTTGGTGAAGGAGATGAAGAATCTATGGTTAGCTGCATATCTTCTAGTTACTTTTCTTGTTCATGATTTTTTAGTCAAAAAATTTCGTGTGCCTTGTTTTTTGTGTTGTAAACCTTTCTTCAATTTATATTGTCTCTTCTTATAACCATGAATGATCTAGGCCTTCTAAAAGTTTGAATTGGCAGTATTTGTTATCTACGCAACCATTATTTGTTGCCCATACTTTTCCTTGCATCCATTGGTAGTACGATGACTTGCATCTGGTGCCCTCTGATAACATCTATTAAAACCAAGCTGCGTATGAGTCACTGACTCATTGTCACTAGTTTTCACATCATAAATTCCATTTCAATTTGTTTTCTATTATTTGTATTAGAGGAAAAGTTATGTTAGAATATGAGAATGAATCATTTGATAATATCCCTCCATGATTTTGTTCCTTTATTTGTGATATAATTTAGTGATTTATGTTCCTTAACTTTTTCTTAACTTTTGTGTTATTTTTTATTTTTTATTTTTTATTTTTTTTTTGCCTATATAAAGCCACTCTCTCGTACATTATATAGTCAATATTTAGTAATGTAAATTCTCTCCTCTCTGTATTTTGTCTCTATTTTCCTGCATTTCGGAATCCTATTAATTTGATTTCATTTTTGTTTTTGGCAGTCTCGACCATTTGGAGTATCCCTTCTCATTGCTGGCCATGATGAGAATGGACCTAGCCTGTAAGTGCTAATTTAGTTTTCGAATCTGTTCTAAGAATATTGTTCCAGGGGTAACTTCAAAATAGCTTGCTGAAAACTAAACTATTTATGTCAACCTCCTGCCCCTTCTTACAAACAAAAACAAAAAGTAACACTCTTGTGCTTGCTAAACAAAGCTTTGTTTTTAACTTTTTGACACAAACATACATGTTATCTGCTATCAAAAGCATGGGTCCAGCCATAGTTATTAAAGGCCCAAGGCATGCTGAGGCACTATGGTCTCTTGGAGCCTAAACCCAATATCATGCAGCATGAGTTAGCTTGGTTAAGCTCAAGTTGGCTTGGACTGTCTTTGACGGTCTTGATGCCTGATATGGAAACTTCCATCTTGCATTATGGAATTTCTGTTACCACAGATGTTCGTTAGTTTAAATAAACATGTAAAATTCAAATCATCTTGATGTTTCCTGAGTCTTATTCCTGTCCTTATTTGTTTATTATTTATTTATTTATTTTTATTTTTTATCAATGTTAGTTGTTGGTAGGTGTCAGCACGACCCGCCATCTCGTAATGGTCATTAGTTGCTCATTATTTATTATTCACAGATACTATACCGATCCATCTGGCACATTCTGGCAGTGCAATGCCAAAGCTATTGGATCAGGTTCTGAAGGTGCTGACAGCTCTTTGCAGGAGCAGTATAACAAGGTATAGTATAACCTTTTATTGCTTCAATAAACTTGCATAACTTAGATCTGTGTCTGAAACTTTGAATTTGCCGACATGTTGATTGCTGATTATTTCAAGTAAATTACAAGGTTTTTTTGAAAAGACACTTGGCTCCCCTTCAGTATATGAAGATTACACTAGCACCCTTTGTCAGAATTTGTCTGTGTTAGAGAAATGGAATTACTATTATGTTCTGTCATTTTACGTGCTTTAATAATAAAGAGAAGATATTTTATGTTTAACAAATACGATGACAAAATTGCCTTTATTACTAAACCCATTGAATGAGCAATGATCTGTAATCCAATAAATTAAATATAAATAGTTTTTGCCGGTTAATTCCATGTAACTCAACTCAATGCTGCCTTAGTCCCAAATTAGTTGAGATCAGTTACATGAATCTTCCTCCATTCATTTGTACCGTGAGTTATGTTTTTGTGAGATTATGTAAAATTGTTAGTTAATTCACAAAAAAAAAAAAAAAAAAGTAAAACTGCAGCTATATAAATGGAAGAACACCCTGTGATAGACAATGATACAAGGATTCTTCAAATCCCTACTGGACGTGGTTATTCAATGCTATTACAAATAAATACCATAATAAAAAATAAAATCAAAATATTTCATCCACGTCACTCTCATTTATATGCATAAAAATGGCGAGGTGGGGGTGACCCAAGCCCTAAACTGGACATCCATGGATGGGCTAGGTCAACACTCGGGTGGGGGTGATGCCCTAACCCAAACATCTAGGTGAAGGGGTGTGGCAAGGCTGGTTGATCTGCCCCTCTTTACATCACTAATGCCAGTGTAATTTCTTATACCACATGGGAATCGGGTGTCTTACGTAAAATAAAAACCTTAGATGGTCTCAATGTAATTTACTTATTTATTTGTAACCTAGGAGTATTGAATCAGTAATGCCGATTATATTTTTTAATTGTTTACTAATTTGTGGATTTATGACTTGCTTGTGCCAAGTGGTGAAACATCATCTCCACCCTTGCAAACGTTAAGAGTTTGTTCTTCTTTACGTGCCCCCAAAAAAAATAAAATTCCTGCAATGTGTTTTTAGTAGTTGATCATAGGTTCGATGTGGTTGTTCTTTTGCAGGACATTACACTTAAAGAAGCAGAGACCATAGCTCTTTCTATCCTGAAGCAAGTTATGGAAGAAAAGGTATGCTACTTTATACCGCAGTTTGGTTTCTGTGATATAATTTATATGCATATGTTCTTCCCCGCTTATGTTACATATTCTTGCATGATACTCCCTAAAAACGTATTACAATGAAGCTTTGTTATGTGGTCTCAGGTGACTCCAAATAATGTAGACATTGCAAAGGTTGCTCCAACTTACCATCTGTATACCCCTTCTGAGGTGGAGGCTGTAATCAGCCACCTATGATGAGAAAATCCCATCAATATCTCCCTGCCATTGTTTGACTTTTTTTTTCTTACAGTTATCCATACATTTTCAACGACTTTGCTGGGATTATGTTTATTTTCTTCTAGGATTGGATTTTAACAAGGAAACTGTTTTTGGTGTATTTCTAAATTATACTTGGATGGATGTAATAACTTCTTTCAACGTAATGAACTGAAGCGCTTCTGTTGGATTTCTGTCAGCTCAGGCCATGCTAGTCCTAGAAGCTGGTTGGTGGCTTCTATTGCAGGTAGTGCAAAATGCAGTGCTGTTGTGTAGGGAGAATTTGAATCATCCTGAACCAAATGTTTGGCTTGTTGCTAGTCACAGTTCTTAATTAGGACGGGGGAATATTTACGTAAACATAAAATAATAATAATAATAATAATAATAATAATAATAAACCTTTTGTGCTCTATAAAGAAGTTGAAATGGATGATTCTTTGCTTGCATATTTGAAGTTAGAATGTGAGATTGTGCTGGAATTCATAGTTGGCTGGATATTGCGGTTAGGGAGAAATTGTATTTTCTAGTTAGGGAGAATTCGGAGTTTGTATGCATGGACAGCCCAGGTCGCCCTTGGTTGGAGCCGCATGCATCGCCCGTCAACGATTACAAAATGCAAACTTTAGCAGTTGCGGGCGGGGTTCACATCAAATTTGCTACGCTTTATACTTGAAAGGTTGACAAGCTTTCGGATTGAAGGCCTTTGAATCTGTGTAACCTCTCGGAGGAGAAATTCATGCCTTGTCCAGATATGTTAGCCCAACTTAGGAGTACAAATGTGGTAGGATTGGGTTGTTTTGTACCTATCTATAAAGGTTTCGCTTGCTTTTTATCCATTTTTTTTATCCATTTCCATTAGGGCTGCAAAGCTTGCTTGACTTGGGAAGTTTATGGCCAAAACAGCATTCTCTTCTCTTGGCATGACGACCATTAGAACTTTATGCATTCAAGATTGGCTGCTAGACTAGGTTTTGCATGCGTAACTGATAATACTGTAATCAGAATTTTATTGCTGTGACTAAGGGCATGTTTGTCTTGTTGATATAAAGTTGAATACGATATAACATCTTAACTCTTAATTTTTATCCCACATTTAATTTCACCTTTTTTTTATTTATTGAGATAACATGTTTTGCGAGATACCATTTATAATATTATCTACGCCTAATGAGAGATGTTACCTTGATTAAAAAAAAAAATGTAGCTAAACTCAGGATAAAAATCAAAAGATGTTATTTTTGTCTGGCTACATATCTCATCAAACAAACTTGGAATTGGCGCTGTTACATTGACTGCAGTCACAGGTAACAATCACATACGTCAATCCGTGAAAAAGATTTTAGGTCATGATCATTGCCAAGAGTAAATGAAGCAAGCAATGGACAGGTCACGTGAATGGTACCACACAATAATGCACCGCTAGCTTGTGGAAAAGATAAAAGATACCTTTACCATGGCAATAGTTGCTCCCTAACATTTCAAGTGGCCATTAAGATACCATCCATAAAGAGAACTAATTAATGAAGAAACTAAAAATTTCTTGTTTTAGAAAGTATGAGATCCTTTGCAAGTGCCACATTTATTCACCGTGAAAATCCTCAGCGTTACATAATTATCCTCCCCATCCAAAGGAAAAAGAACGGTAAGATTCAGAAAACTCCTTGAAGAACAAGAGCATGGATACATCTATCCACTAACCCACCGAGGTTGGATTTGGATGATGTGAATATGGGATCAATCAATCACGAAATTCATCCATGAATCTTTTATGGAAGTCTGTCAGACGGGAGACTATTGCCGGAATCTTATCCTCTTGAGGCAGTATTGTGCACCTAAAATGCCATGTTCCATGAACCTGGCAAGAAACATCACATCACAAAACAATAATCATCAGTCAAAAGCAGAGGGCAGGCATCCAAAATTGTATGAATGCTTAATTTGACGACCTTGGTGTCAATGGTCAAGAACCCCCCCCCCCTCTTCTTTTTCTTCTCTCGGTATTAACACTCGGGTGTGTAGGCTGCTTGTGCAAACCTCAATTAATCACTACCCCGGTCTAGTCAAAGGCAGGCTCATCCACACCAGTCAGAACTAAGGGAGATTCACGAGAAATAAATCTCTCGTGTCCTAGCGCCCAAGGGGTGCCAAGTTTTGAACATGGGACATCCGGATTTACTGCTTGTCCTTGTCTCCACTGGGCGGGTTAAGTCTCCACTGGGCTACCCCTTCAGGGTTAAGGAAGCAATTTTACTTATAAAATAAAGCAAAAACTCAAGACAGCTACCTTCAATGATCATATCTGAAGGTCAGTATATAAATATTCAAGAAAGCAAACTTGAATTGGTGTGTTAGGTTGTGTACACCAAAAACGAAAGGTATCTTATTATTTTTTTTTTAAGAAAAGAAAAACCACACAAAAATTATTTTGAATTATTGTATCCAAAGTTCAGTATATTCCTAAAATCTAATTCAATTTTACCAAACGATTATATTTAACAATTTTATTTAGATGAGTTCAAAGCATTTGCTGATGTTTGAATAAGCAGCTTTGCAGTTTAGAATGAATAATCAGCATCAACATGCAGACAGTAAAAGCGGAACTCAAAAGCAAACACTATTTAACATTCACCTGTCCAAAGCCTGTCCCTGGGACAACAACAATTCCAGTGGCATGAAGGAGTCGGTGACAATAGAATGCATCTGGCGCTTTTTTGGCTGCTTCTGCTGCCTTTATTGCTTTCTGGGGAAGGTGAAGGCTGGGAAAGAGATACATTGCTCCTTCAGCTCTATTGCATGTCACACCCTCTAAGCAATTGAGTGCATCTTCTAATGTCTGTTTACAAAGAAGTGGTAAAGAAAAGATAATTTGCAAATAAAGAACCCACTATGAATAATAATGTCTTGGCAAAAGATCTACTGGAATAAAACATGCCAAAATTGTTTGAGAAGTATGTTATTTTTAACCTGAGAGACAGAATGTATGGATGTTTCTTGTAAGCTAGACCACCATCCACATATTATATTTCAAAATTCAATAAAATTTTTTGGTTATTCATAACTTATCTCTGAAAAAGTTCTTTCATCATTGTTAACTAATTTCTTATTTTGAAATCAAAGAATGAGATTATTGCTTTTAACCTACCTTCGCACGCCTTGCTAAAGATGAAAGGATACCCTCTTTCTCTGCAGAGTAGGACTCATATGACTCGTCCCCAACCTGCAGACCATCCATATAACCTAGTTTATCCAACAATAGATGACATGTAGAGAGAACTGTGGCATAAATAACTAGTTTACTTCAAACTAAAAGAATATAGTTAATGCTATCACCGATGTTTTTTAGCACTTAATTACACTCGGTCTAAATATTGTTTACGTATACCAAAGTTTGCAAAATTATCATCTCAAATTGTTTTGCATGAAATACAACCATAAGTCTCAAAATCATACTAAAGCAAACACAATAGAGTTGATCATCTGACATAACAGTTGATCCAAGGAGCTCAAGCGTAGCCACACCTACGAACATTATTGGACCGCACTGTTGTTAAATAAAAAGTCTTACCCATCTCTTGAATTTTTCTGATTTTAATCAAATCTAACTGGATTCAGTATCATGAAGTATAGGCCAATCTGGTCAATGATGACTTATGCAAAAATAATAATCTAAAATGTGCAAACTTAACCTTGGGAGGGTTCATGACCAGGCTTGCAAGAATTTGACCAGTGATATTTGAACAAAGATTCACAGATGCTACTTTGTAGATTTGTTCCCTTATCTCAGGACTAAAACCTGAGATCTCCATATAACCTCCTCTTTTCCCACACTCCCCATGATACCCTGAAGCCAGCAAGGAATACCATTGACTCTAAACACAATAGATTCCATCAATTAACTATTGACTAGACTAATGATTCCAACATACCTTTAGAGACAGACTGAAAAGATACTAATGAGATGTCCTTCTCACCATACCCCATAGATCGACAAATCTTCTTGAATGAGTGAAACTTCTTATCAGGTACATAAATATTTTCCTGGTATACCTGTACATATTCACAAAACATTGTTGAAGGCATTAGAGTATGTATACTTCAGTTGAATGCATTTACAAGCACGGAAGGTGGTGAGTTTCAGGTTTTGTCATTAAAGGATGTGGTCAGAGTCCTGTAACCGTGACAAAATTTCAAATCTCCAAATTCTGAAGAATTTACTCACTTCATCTGCCAGAAGAATTAGCCCTTCTTCCTTGCACAATTCTATGATTTTACGCTGGTTTTCCTCAGCAAGAACCTGTAACATGCATGAATTACCAAGACCGTAAAGCAACATAACAAGATCATAACTCATAGCCAAAGAATTGCCCCCATTCAAGCAGACCCAAGGAATGGAATGTAAAATTATATTGGCTTTACTTAAATCTCCCAGAACCCATCTATTGCTTACCTGCCCTGTTGGATTGCCTGGATTTATTACAACCAAAGCCCTAACACTGATGCCCCTAGATTTAGCAGCTTCTAATTGCTTCTTAAGCTCAGAAATCTCCAATCCCCACCCTTTTGCTTCATCAAGATAGTAAGGAACCTGCAAAAAACCAGTTTATAATTCACCATTAAAAATATTCGCATGGACAATGAAAATCCTTAAGACAAGATCAAGCCTTTAATTCCAATGTCAACATGATCACTCAAGGTTCAGTTCAACTTCGCTCACAGCCAGCCAAAATTTCGCATTTGAATACAGATCAACCTATGCAACCTTAAATTCATAAATTTTGGCTTCATGTTGAATAAACATACAAGACTTCCACCATGGAGGGCAATTGAAGCAGAGTACAGAGGGTACTGAGGAATAGGGCATAGGATTCCATCATTCTCTGAACTTATCAGTAACTGCACCATCATATGCACCTGACATGAGAGAGAGTAAAAATATGTTACCCATGCTTGAGATTTAAGCGCTTTTACTTTCTGAAATTCTTTTACGTATGTAGTCAGGAAGGAGTGAAATTAAAGCTTACCGCTGGACTTGCACCATCTGTCAAGAAAATGTCATTAGGATCAGCTGGAAAACCATCTCGGGCTTCAATGCCAGCAGCAATTGAATCACGTAATCCCTTGATTCCCTGAAAATACACATACACACTTTACGTACACCACATCTACATAAATACTAACTTAAAATCTCCATGTTCGCAGCAGAGGATGTAGCTACCTGGCTGTGACTATATGCACCAGTTGCTCTCCCAGGAATTTGAGCCAAGATCTGCGACGCTCGCTTTATGGAGTCCGCACTAACAGAAGTTCAAAAAGGAACAGGGAGTTTATTGATTATCAACAAAATCTAAAATCAGTTTCAACCACCTCACGTTAAGGTTTTCAACCAGGCAAATATCACATAGGAGATATCTTGCTCTTTATTCGTAAACGACACAAAATTTTCCACTTTTCTCTCTTTGGCATAGGATTGCACAGTTTATGAATTGCATGAGATTTGTTCTACATGGAAGGGCTTCATTTCCAGCATTGAGGAATACAAAATTAAGAATGTAGAAAGCACATATCCTAGTATAAGTTTTTCATACCTAAATAAACCATGCGTTTCAGGCTTGTCCAAAAGTGATGGGTGGTCACACAGTGCAAGAACCTAGCACGAGGACGGTAACAATTAAGTATTGCTTAAGTGGACAATCAATAAGGCTTTACATAATTTACAAACCTCTCGGAAAAAAGTAATTGGCTGCTGACCGAGAGATTGGGGATTTCCAATATTGCAATAGATTATCTGTCATGAAAAGGGGGAAATGAGTACAGAAGCAGAAAGCATCTAGATAAAAATGTGGTCCGAAGGCATCTGCTGTTTGCATGAGATAGCATTACTAAATGGGAGAAGCAGCTTTCTATGAAAATATCCTTTCACAAATAAACATTACCTAAAGAAATGAGCAACAAAACCAAACCAAAAGAACCTTTGTTCTAGTCAAACTGTGCTTGTGGAATCCTCAGTTCAATCGTTGGTAAGAAGTATCACACATTGAAATGACATTTTCAATTGGTTAATAAAGGGAGGCATAAAACGGTTCACAAAGTTCTATGACAACTAAGTTGTAAGTGAACTGAGTCAACAAATCTAAAAACACCTTGATGAATATAAAAATGCAATCAAATTATACGTAAAATGCTTTCAAACTTTTGCGGTATGTATTTCTAAGGAAACGTATTTAGGACCCATTTGGTATAAAGGAATGGAATGATCATAAACACACTTTCATTTCATTGTCTTGTTTGGTACGCTTATTTGAAAAGCTACTTTATTTAACGTAATTGAATGAATTGGGAATGACCATTCCATTCCGTTGTACCAAACTAGGCCTCAGTAGACATAAGAAGAAAGGTACCTCATCAAAAGCAAGAGAACCTGGATTTTCTTGTAATTCTTGCTGCAATTTCTGCAGCAAAGCACAACACAAACAATCCTTAAGGAGACAAGTAGACTGTAGCAGTCATAAGGATCAGACCCAGCGTACTCAAATTGTTGTAATGCCCAATTAAATTGGCAGTTCACACATATGACATATGTATTTCTCAATCAAACATAACTTTCAATTAATCTTCCTAAAGTCAATGCTTACCTGGGCCAGGGCAACAATTTCACCACGGACAGCATACTCACATTTCAAAACCTGGCAGAAAAGACAAATTTTGAGGTGAAAATGTGGACCAGCATGAAAGTTCAGAAGAAAAAACTACAAGTGAAAAATGTAAAGGCAAGCAGATATCTGATTAGTTATTCATGAAACCTCAAAAGACAGGTAAAGACTAGTAGTAGTAACTGAAATGGCTTGATTAGTGCAGAATGCTAACGTGGTTAAGGGTCTCAAAAAAAAAATGATAAAAGGTTGCTGCTAGAATTATTAAGACAGTTTAAATCATTATTCAACAACAAATTATCAACTCAAAAGTAGTTCAGTTCCAAAAACAATGGAGGATTCAAGAATCCATCAATTTCTATATTACCGCTCACCTAGTTCGATCGAATACCTGACCAATCTTCTCAAGGGATGAAGCAACATCTAGAAAGACTAGAATCGCATAAAGTTGAGAAGAATCGACATGCCAAGCATTGAACAGAACAAACACAGCCACAAAAACAGAAGGCGAGAAAACAAAGCAGTAGAACAGGAAAACAAAACGATGCGTCCAGAGACGAACGAATTTACAAAATTAAAATGTCGAAAATTAAAAAAATAAAAATAAAAATAAAAACAATTAATCATCATAACTAACGCGACTACGATCCAACCAGAAATGGACATATAGATTTAGAATCACAGTGTGCACTAACGCACAGAGCCGATGAAACAGTGGAAATCACGGTAAAATACGAAAAATATATAAATATATATATATTGACGATTTAGGGAGAAACCGTGTATATACATACCTATACGAACAAAAAAATAGAAATCCGTATGTGTATGTAATGGAGGTTATTCATACCTTGGGATTGACGGTTTCAAGAGTGAGAGCCATTGAAGCGGAAGGTGGAGAGAAGATGAAAGCGAATACAGAGATATGAAGAAACCAAAAGTGAATTGAAATGTATGAGACCGAACCAGAAGGATGAGAGAAGTCTTAAGGTATAGAGAGAGAGAGAGAGAGAGACTGCGACACGGAAGATGCGGTGAAAGTCTTAGCCTTGACGCTCAGGGTTTTTTTCTACTCTGTCGCTGTCCGTCCACTACGAATTTCCGCATTGGTCTTTTCGAACCACCCCCCCCTTTTTTTTTTGGAAAGGTGTGTTTTATACTCCCCTGTTACAAGGATTGCCGGTGCTTTTTGGTTGGCCTTTCCTGCTTTTTGCCAGTCGTAAACTTCATGTTTTCAACCCCAACCCCACGACGGTCCCAATGGCTTAGGACCAAATTTTTAACATTAAAAAAAAAAAAGAATTCATATAAAAAGGGATAAAAGAAAATTTAATTATCAAACCACTCCTTGCTTTTTACGTCTGGAGTTTAAAAAAATACCATAAATTTTTATAAAACTTCAATTTTTAATAAATTTCACAAATTATAAGAATACAGTTTATACTAATTTAAAGTGCATTTAAAGTAACAAAAAATGAGATAATTTGTGAATTCGTGATTTATGTAATAAAATAAAAAATAAATAATTTTTATACATATTAAAATATTTTCACTGTTTTCTAATACACCACCTTTATACCAACTATGTACACTTCAGAGGCAAAATTCCTTGTCCAAATCTTTTTTATAAAAACCGCCCATGGATTATGACCTCAAGTAATACAAAGCTATGGTCAATTACCCTGTTTTAACCCATGGTTTTCGTTTCTCACCTTTGGAAGCGTGTACATGTAATTTTATACTAACGTCTTGTCAGTTTGGTTATACGAAAAATATAATATATTATTATGCATAATTGGGTATTCGGTGTAACAAAAAATAAAATAAAATAAAATAAAATAATTTATAAATTTGTAATTCATATAATTCATGTAATGAAATAAAAAAATGAATCGTTTTTAAAGAAAGTTTCAGAATTTTTTTACGTTTCTTGTGTTCGCCAAGCAGGATATATAAAATATATATTTTATGGCTGCATTTTATTTGCTAAAACATCTCAGAAATTTCTAAAAATCTCTATAACTTTCTAACACATTTTACTCATCTCGTACTTTGTAAAATTTTTATAAATATATCTATTTACATATCTCAACAAATTTTTATAAACCTTAATACATTTTTACAAATCCAATAACATTTACTTAAACCTCAACAATTTTTCTACAAATCAACTTTTTAATAGCTTTCAAAAAATTTTGACATTAACCGAACCATGGGAACGGTTTAAAATTCAATATTCTAACATAAAAGTCAAAAACTTTCTATCAAAATTTGTAGAAACGGGCCACAAAATACATAGCACTATTATTCTTAAAAAATGTAGTTTAGCTTTAAAACACTAGATGCCAAAATTTTATCAAACCATATTTTATCATTATTTTTTAACATTCCAAATGCTATCTATGTATTAAAGTTGGGTTGGGTTGGATTGGATTGTGCCAGGCTGAATCGAAAAAATTGGACCTATATATTTTTGTTTAAGTTCGACCAGTGAAAAGTATAATGCCATTAATTAGTTCTAAAAATTATAGGAACCTTGAAAATTAGTCAATTCGTAAAATCTTAAATTTATGAAAAGTTGTGCCCCAAGTCACACTCTATAAACTTGTAAGGGTCTAAGTCATACTCAAAAAATTATATTACTTTTAAGTCATAGTTGTGTAGAAAAATTTGTAATTAAGTCACACATTTAAGTGGGTCCCACGAATTTGTTTTAAATTATTTTTTTAAATACCAATAATACCCTTTGTTTGTATAATTTAGTTGCATTATGTGATTGACAGATGCGGTTACCATTTTTATAGGAATCACGTTGATCTCATTCTCTCTCTCACCTCTCACCTATACATACATAGTATATCTAAAATAATACACAGAATTAATTACTGCCCAAACACATTTGATTGAAGAAGATAGAGACAGTTACGAAGATACTTATCCATCTCTGTTTGTGAGCCAAAAAAGGAGTAGAAACAAAACAAAATATCTTTTAGAAAAAAGAAACATCCACCTACAGGGATGATGATGATGAATGCCAAGTTTGGGGGATTGATCTAAACTGTCATAGCTTTAAAACTGCACATAAACAATAAAAATGAGCATCACTGATATCAATCAAGCACTGACAGAGTTCTATTTATGTCATATAAATCAAATTTTCAAAATTTTAATAAAGAGGGAAAGAATCTTGACTATTAATTAAAACTTGGATACATTGTTATCGCCCAAAACAAACATTACCTGTACAAGGATGTTGCATCGGATAATTTTTTTTTTGTATCTGGTATTGTCAAAATTATGTTTGGTACTGTCGAAATTGTATCTGGTACTGTAAAAATTATGTGTGGTGCTGTCGAATTGTATCTGGTATTGTCAAAATTACAGTACCAGATCGATAAAATAAAATAGTTTTAGTCGTGAAGATTTCGAATTGCATATGGTTCTGTCAAAATTATATGTGGTACTGTCGAAATTGCATGTGATACTGTCGAAATTTCATCTGGTACTGTCGAAATTTCATCTGGTATTGTCGATATTGCATGTGGTACTGTCTGAATTATATGTGGTACTTTCAAAATTGCATGTGGTACTGTGATACTGTCGAATTGTATCTGGTGTTGTCAAAATTACAGTACCAGATTGATAAAATAAAATAGTTTTAGTCGTGAAGATTTAGAATTGCATGTGATACTGTCAAAATTTCATCTGACACTGTCAAAATTTCATCTGGTATTGTCGAAATTGCATGTGGTACTGTCCGAATTGTATGTGGTACTATTAAAATTGCATGTGATACTGTGGTACAGTCGAATTGTATCTGGTAATGTCAAAATTATAATACCAGATTGATAAAATAAAATAGTCTTAGTCATGAAGATTTGGAATTGCATGTGGTGCTATTAAAATTATATGTGGTACTGTCGAAATTACATGAAATACTGTCAAAATTTTATCTGGTACTGTCGAAATTCCATGTGATACTGTTTGAATTATATGTGGTACTGTCAAAATTGCATGTGGTACTGTCAAAATTATACGTGCTACTGTCCGAATTGCATATGGTACTGTCAATATTATGCGTAAGAACGATTAAAATGGAAAGTCGCGATTTTCGAAATAGTTTTTATTAAGTTTCTAGAATCGGTTGCTCACTTTTGGAAAGAATGTGGGAAGTCATGGAGATCATGAGATATGCGCGCAAGATTTTCGGATTAAACGGTTTCTCGCTTTTGGAAACCAACGTTGTCTTTTTTTGTTTTTTTACTTCAAGCGTAACTTATTCACAAACAAGTTTTTTTAATATGACTAAAACCCTTATAAGTCCATAAATAATGATCGATCTCCAAAAACCCCTTAAATTTATTTTTCAATGCTCACTAATCTAAGCCTTTTTAAAACTATTCAAAATTATCCGGTTAACTTCACGACTCAGTTAAGTTACCCCAACGCGTTACCAAAAAAGCATAAAATTATGGGCTTACATTTTTATTCTTTAAAAATCTGGTCTCGCAAGCTCAATGCATCAATTCATTGCCAACTGGGCGGCACAATCCGAAGAATTGATCTTCTATGACAATTTAAATCAAGCCTATCCAAGAAGCATCAATGTACATTCCAGTTAAAATTCAATCACAAAACTTACTTTCATAGAATTACATGTATAAATAACACAAAAAAAAGTAAAAAAAAAAAAAAAAAGGTGATAATTGCTACAGCTTACGGAGAAACCATCAGAAGAAACGACATTGAGTACACCCAAAAAAAGTCAATCAGTGGTGCTTTCTCAAAATAATTTTTAAATAACTAAGAAAGATCAAAGGCCACATTAGTTTGGGGCAGCCAATCGTTGCCATCGATGAGAGATTGGACGGTGAACTTGGAGGCCTGGCCATCTGTGATAGTGGGCTTATACCCGGCCCATTTAACCCTCTTATCCACACCAGCACCCGGGCCAGTGTTTTGGTACTCGGCATAGTATATGGTCCCCGGCGGGTCAACATTTTGGACCCACGGGGACCACCCAGACGGGTGCAAGAACGACCCGATATTGGACTGCATTACAACAGTGGTCGAGTACTCCTTCCAAGGCCGGCCGAGGTACGTCGGAGCGGTGAGCTTGCCGAGAGGATTCATCAAACACCTCTGGATGGAAATCCCAGTGTTTTGGTTAACGTCTTTCTTTCCTTGAGCCGTTATGGTGACGAATTGGTTGGGCAGAGGTTGCCTGGGTTGGATGCTGCAGTTTTGGAAGACGACGGCGGCGTTGCCGAATATGAAGTCGACGGTGCCGGAAATGTCGCAGTCGCGGTAGAACTGGCGGTTGGAGTGGGCGTAGAGGGTGTCTTGGTAGCCGTCGAAGGAGCAGCGGTAGAACACTGAATGATCGGAACCGGACCGCATGGCCACGGCTTGGTGCTTCTGTGGTCCGGCTGTGTTCTCGAACCTCATGTCTTTTGCGATAAAGCCCATTCCCCTGACAGCTGGTGATAGACACAACATAAATGAAGTAAACACATTAATTAGCATCATTGAATTTAGAAAAATCATAAATACAATCTTACCTTAGTTTTATTCATTAAAACTATTATAAAATATAAAAAAAATTAATAAAAAAATATATTTATCTAATTTATCGTTCTGTGATGATTAATTAACTGCATCATGTATAGAAGTATTTGATGAAATAAAAAATGTTCAAATTTTTATAAAAATTACTTATTTATTTATTTTTTATCTTATTATACAAATTATAAATTTAAAGATTATTTTAAATTATCTAGCCGGCTCAACTTGGACTGTTT
Source organism: Sideroxylon spinosum (assembly GCA_003260245.2). Lineage (NCBI taxonomy): Eukaryota > Viridiplantae > Streptophyta > Magnoliopsida > Ericales > Sapotaceae > Sideroxylon > Sideroxylon spinosum. Next base: position 31,841,092 of record QLOD02000033.1, on the reverse strand, counting down.
TTTACAGCAGAAGGCCTAATCAGACACACACCCAAAACTCCTTTGTTTTTGGAGTCTTTTTGCTTGATTTGCCTAATAGGGACCGCCACCAATAGCAGAAACACGTGTCAAGCAGTG
>QLOD02000033.1:31735791-31746065 GCA_003260245.2 Sideroxylon spinosum | reverse complement strand
TGCCCTTTGTCTTGCCATTTATCAGACCGGACACACTGGATCCAGCACTGTTACGTCCTGGAAGGTTAGATCGAAAAGTTGAGTTTGGTCTACCAGACTTGGAGAGTAGAACACAAATATTTAAAATCCACACGAGGACAATGAACTGTGAAAGGGATATTCGTTTCGAGCTTTTGGCTCGACTGTGCCCAAATTCTACAGGTACAGGTTATTCTTCTAGAAGACTTCTTCATCTTTACTTTTGCCGCCTCTCTTATAAAAATGTTACCAATGCCATCAAATTTTGTAAGTTATGCTCTTTTATTGAGTTTTCCTTGAAACTCAAAAAGTGGATTGTTAACCTTTTGGTTAACTATGGGATGATCTTATTATGCAGGAGCCGACATAAGGAGCGTCTGTACAGAGGCTGGAATGTATGCCATTAGAGCAAGGAGGAAAACAGTGACAGAGAAAGACTTCCTTGATGCTGTGAATAAAGTCATCAAGGGATACCAGAAGTTCAGCGCCACACCCAAGTACATGGTCTACAATTGATTGAGCTCTTCCGATGTTTCCCTTTTCTGAAGTGAAGTTTGGAGTTTTGCTTCTAAAAATTCAACTAGGGTTCATGTAGAGAATTTTTTTTTTTTTTTTTTTGTGAGTTATTTTCTGGTGAACTTCAATGGTTAATTAATAATAAGCAACGAACGATTTGAAACTAACTGAATGTATTAGTTTTTGTAGTTAAACCACATTTTGAGTCGAGACAATATTCGCGTCAATGTCTCGGGTTGTCCTTTGCGAAGAACATCCGCTATGGGCAAGCCTGAAAGATGATCACCTTTCGTCCATTAATTTGTGGAAACTGTGTCAAATTGTGCTTCTTTTGCCATAAAGTTGTGTACTCGTGAGTTGTGCAAATGTGTCTGATAAATCTGCAACGCGATAACCCAAGAATCTAATTAGGAATTCGTAGTCGCTTACATGCTACCTTGAACTTCTAGAACATTGCCTTTAGCACTATTGTGTGTTTTATTTTATTCCTCTGTGTCTTTCATTATAATAAATGATCAAAGTTTTTCGAAATTTGGTGCCAACAAAAAAAAATCAACACTCGAGTATTAGTAATCACACAGCATCGCAGTATATTACACCTAGTTGGGCCAAGTTCTCACAAATTTTTATTGGAGGATGAATCACAAGGAAGACACTGTTCAAGTGGCTGTACATATACATCCGACACCGGTATCCATTAAAGCCCAAAGATATCCCTAAATAACTTTTCAAGCGACAAGAAAGTTTGAATCAAAAATATTACAATTTGCTCTTTTTTGAATATAAACAAATTTCCGCCAATCTTCAAGACTTCCTCCAACTTCGAATACCACAAGAAGTAAACCGGAGGAGCATAAGAAGGTGAAAGATATGTCAAGTGGCAGAGGTAAACAAAAACATAGAAAGGGCTTTTAAATACTGTTGTCATCTTGCATGTCAGGATTCTCGGCCTGCCTGGTTGCACCTTGGTCGTTCCCAAATGTTCTCTTGCTCATGTTTGCTCGCTGCACCAGCCTCACCAATGCTTGAACCACTTCTGACATTGGTGGTCGGAACTCAGGCTCCGGCTGGCCCATAATTAAAGGGGAAAAAAAAATCAAAATCAAAATGAGAATCACGAGATCATTGTATAATTGATTTAGAGCTGTTACAAGTATGAGACTGATAATGCCAACCATGCCCAATTCAACTCATTACCTGGACACAGAGAGCAATGACATCAGCAAATCGCGACAGAGATTTAACAGGATAGAGCCCTTTGAGTGCCGGATCAACCATCTTAGACAGAGCATCAATGTCATGGAGCTGAGGTGTTGCCCACCGAACCAAAGATTGCTCAGCTCTTGGTCTTGAACTGTGCCTCCAAAAATAAAATAAAAAAGTCACAACAATCAGATAGATAAATATATCTAACTGATCTTCAAAAGTCTTTTAAGGCACAAATTTTACCTATCGAACGGTTTCCGTCCAGAAAGAAGTTCCAACATGACCACACCGAAACTGTAGACATCACTCTTTATGGTATATTGACCAGACATGTCAACCTCAGGTGCACTGTATCCGGACCCAGCATTATGGCTCAATGCCTGCAGAAGACGGAAGAAAAATTAGTGTGATTTAGAAGGCTCAACTTGCAAACACAACACTATTAAACCATGCCAAATAAATTGATCCCCCCAAAAACACACCAAAAACCAGGTATTAATCATTGATGACAAAAATTCATAAAATTTGCGTTTCTTCTGCCAAGGAGCCCTGTTGGGGAGGAATAGATTAAGTAGCAGCGACTCAGCAATGACCTATATATTGTTCTCTGTCTGTTGCATGGCACAAAAGGACAGAAGCCCCTGAAATTGAGATTGAAAATACGGCTCTGTATTAAAATCGCTAATACAGAGCCATATTTCTGCAAAGATACGTTTAAATTGCTATCACTTTTTGAGATGTCCTGCAGACAATACAAAAATACATTGTAGATGTTCTATTCTGCTGGCTCTAAGTTGGAAAGTGTTCTCAGCATTAGGAAAAATTGTCAAAGAAGTAGAATAGCAATTGCACAACTCTCAACTTTCAATTTTCATAAAATATCTTTGCTGTCCTCAACAATAATAAAGCAACAACACCGTGCATCAAATAAACAAAAACTTGTGTGCAACAAAGATAGATAAATTAGGTACAAAATAATAATTATGTAAACCAAGTAATCCCTACTGAGACCTGGGAGCTACCTGATCTGCATCAGAGACTAAGCTCCCTAACCCGGAGTCTGATAGGTGAGGATTCAGCTCCGTGTCTAATAATATGTTGGCTGATTTGAAATTTTTATGAATAACGGATGGTGAGCAAACTTCATGCAAATACCTGAAAAAAAAATTCTATCAGTGAGCAGAAAAGAAATGAAAATATATATCATTCAAGGAAATCCAATGAACTGCAACGAGCAGCAGATCTGTTAAAGAGAAGGGAAAAGACATATATGCATCTACATAAATACATCTATGTAATTACACAGTTTTTTAAGTAGATTTATTGGTTTGGTGAATACCAACTAATTAATTTCATAAGATGTATTGAAAAACTAATAAATAACCTCTTTAGATTTCAAGTGTCCTCTTGCTATTCCAACTGAGGGAAACAAGAGACTCACCCAAATGCTATTTTTCTTGCATGTTCATTCATTATTTCCAACTAGGATTCATTCACTTCAATTCATGAAAAACTATGGATTCCATTGTCTCCTCAAAGGGCAAATCTCATTCTAATATGCATCATGCACATTGCTTGTTAATGCATTAACCAATATACTTGAATTGATTGATTTGCTTATATTTTGATGTTGCAATGCTTGTTTATGTCACTCAAGATACCCTCATAGAAGAGCTTCAAATAGATGATGCAAAAGTGAAAATCACTGTAAATCCAACCAACATTTTATGAAATAAGGGGAAAGATCTCTGAGTGGCTAAACCACTCATCTTTAATGCAGCATTAGTAGTGTTATATGATATAAAATAGAAGTAAATCAAGTATAACTCCAAATATCACTCTTGAAATGAGATTAAAAGATGGAGAAATTAAAGATTTATATAGCAATCAACTCACTCTAGTGCACGTGCAGTTCCCAAAGCAATCTTGACACGAGTGTTCCATGTTAATGGCTTGCCATTCTCATCTGAGAGATGCAGGAATTCATGCAGAGAACCATTCTTGTGGAATTCATAAACCAGCAGGTGTTGTCCATGCTCTGAACAATAACCAACCAGCTCTGTTATATTTGGGTGACGCAACCGGGATATGTCTGAAACTATATCCATAAAATCTTCAGACAAATGATTAGGAAGAGCAGATGAATTTATTTTCTTCACAGCAAGAACCTACAGCATCACCACAATACACAAAGGTGAGCACACCAAAAAAATAATAATGATAAAATAAAATAAAATAAAATAAATTGAGATACAAAGATGAAATCATTAAGCAAATCATTTGATCGTTAGGTTGCAAATGAGATAAGCTCAGTGAAAGCCTAAGATGTGGTCTTTCAAACTGCTTTTATTCAGATGCCTATCAGGAATTGTGGATCAGAAAGAAGGGGAGCAGGGTGCAGTATATTAGTAGGGAGCAGGGTGCAGTATATTAGTAGGGAAACCATTCCTATGAGTGCATTTCTTTTTCTTTTTTCTGTTTTTTGGCCTTGAAACTCCCGGGAATACCTTTCCATCATCAAACTGAGCCCTGTAAACACGCCCAATGGACCCTTCACCAATAAGCGCTTCAACACTAAAGCTGTCTGTAGCCATCTGCAGGTCTGCTACTGAATATGATATTGCATTTATTGGAGATGTACGGACTTTCTTGGGAACAATGGGTTTCATTGAGAAATCATCATCATCAAACGATTTGTTCCGATCAATAGGTGGAGGTCTTAGATTCATTGAGACTGAAGTTTCATACGTTTTTGTGCTTACTGTGGACGAAGGTTCAATAGACTTCATTTCTGCAAAAAACAATGCCATAGGCTTGTAATTAAATAGAGTGGTAGTTTCAAATGGCTATACAAGTAACATTAACTAGCAAGAAAAGAAAACAGCAAGTTAGTCTTTTTCCCCCTTTCCTCTGTGTGCACGCACATGATGTGTTTACTAGGCTAAAGTAAGCTTATTTACATAGCATCAAGAAAATTTTATCTGGTGTGTATTGGAAGGGTCCTTGCCAATAATCTCATTACTAGGAGAAGAATCATAGTGAATTGATATGGTTCGTACAAATAGGATGGGAAATTTGTTAATCATCTTTTTATTCATTACTCATAGGCTAATTGAGAGTCAATATTATCCTATTTTCAATATAAGAGTATTTATTACAACTTTCAAAAAAACAAAAAAAAAAAAAAAAGAGGAAAATTTGTTGCACCTACTAGTCGAAGTTCATCCTTTCTGAAACATGTAAACATAATTCTTATCTTATTTTTAGGGAGTTTTGTCAAGCAAGTTGAAATCTCATGAAACGGTTTAATGTCAGCCAAAATTAATAAGAGATACGAGAGAATTCCAAAATAACATTTGGCATATGAAGAATTGGTACCTTGCACCCCATGAGAAGCAAGAGGAGCAAAAGGCTGATTGTCAAGCTTCTCCACATCTGTGGATGACCTTCTGGACCTTTTCCTCATAATAAAGAATGCAACCACTCCCCCAACAACTAAAATGGATATTACTATTCCAGCCACACCTCCACCCCCTATACCTGATTTTTTTCCACCAGCACCATTACCACCACCATCAGATTGATTGTTATTGCCACCAGATTTATGGTTTCGGTTGGCCTTGGTGGCTGGAGGCGTGCCAGGCGGAGGTGGGGGTGCAGACCCTGAGCTCCATGAGTTACCATCCTTTCTGTTAAGAGCATCATGAAATTCATAATTAAATGACAAAATTTTACTTCCATAGAAATTTTGAGCAATAGTAATTAGTGCATTGTAAAATGCTTACTGGAGATTTATATTCTTCAACTGGTCAGGAACCCAACCACTAAAGTGATTATTTGCAACATTCCTGAGAAAAAAGAATCAGGGAAAAGGGCCATGCACATGCATAAATATTCCTCGAAAAACCGTATATAATCACTTACAGATTTTCAAGGGGAAGATTGGCAAGGATATCAATTGCTCCCGTAAACTGGTTGTTCTGCAAATACCTGCACAGTGATAAAATGATGAGCATCGGAAGATCACAATAAAATGTTAAGTACAACATTGCACATTGCTTAATATACTTACATGCTGCTCATACTTGAAAGGGAACTGAAACTTTGTGGCAGGTCACCGGTCAGAGAATTAAATGAGATATCCCTATAACATTGAAATAAATGAATGTCACTAGAATTTATACAAAATAAAAAACAACAATTACATAGGTAAATTGAACCATGCATTGCATCAATGTGAATGCATTCATCCAACAAGTAGGGAATGGAGAAACGTTTTGAGAGGTTGACGCAACCCCATCTCACCTTTTGAAGAGGTACTCAGCATCTTTAAAATTTTCTAAACTACATACTAAAGGATGCTGCAAGAATCAATATAGATTTGTTCCCAAAACAGACCATAATAAAACAAAACAAGTTACATGGAAATAAATGACTACCAGAGTGTTTTCAAGACTTGAAAAATAAAGAATATATGATGATTTTTTTTAAACTTGTACATCCTTATGCAACACAGTCTAGCTGTTAATGCCTCAACCATCTTATGTTATGCAGGATTATGATAACTCCAAATGGTGGAAGGATGATTCAGGGAGAACTTACAATGTGGAGAGCGCTGAAAGCCCTCTAAACATGTCATTCAGCTGGCCCTGAAGTTGATTGTGAGCGAGATTTCTACAATCAAAGTGGCCAAAAAAAAAAAAAAAAGGAATCAGTAATTAAGGGTAAACTTTAAATACATGTTACCGGAAAAAAAAAATGCATTTTGAAATTTTTACAGACAAGGTTTGTAGTGAAGCCATCTGTGATATAGAATAAGGGATTCCACCAGTGAAACCATTTTGAGCAAGGTTTCTGCATTATCAGAGAATTTGTAGTGAGAATAGCACGACGAAATTAAAGGGAACAAATAGAAGAGTAGCAAAAATCTGCACTTATGAAGCATACAATTGCTGCACATTTGGAGGAAGCTGATAAGGTATCTGGTTTCCGAGATTATTATTGCTTATGTCGCTGCAGAATTTTGACAGAGCACCACATCAATATATTAAAGCAGAAGAAGAAACACCAGCAAATCATCTTAGAAGGCTATTGAATCTTACAAATTGGTAACTGCTTTCAAATCTGCCAGCTGATATCCCATTGATCCAGTAAGTCCAAGATTAGATATTTTGCTAATAGAAAATAAATAGCAGAATATATTTCATAGGTCAGCAGCATCAATAATGTCGCCCAAAAAAAAAATTACCAAAAAAATAATGTATGAAAAAAATAATCAGAAGAAAATGAAAGGAAATAGGAATTACATTTCAGTGACTCTTGAGCCTGAGCAGGTAATGCCTTTCCAAGACTCGCCACATGGATCACCACCACTTGTCTTCCAATTAGTTAGCTGTGGTGGTGAATTTAAACTGCTAAACATGGCCCTAAGTGCAGCAGCTGTACATGAAACATGCCATTGTTATGATCAGTATGGCGTTTGATTCATTTATCTAGAAAGAAATTTATAGCAAGTTGATATGCAGTTCCCAAAACTAAACAATGCAATTGCTTTTCAAGAGACGGGAAAGAATGAAATGTCGCAAAAGAACTTATAACATTAGTGTCATTACGTGGTAATATCTGTTCATTTTTTTTTTGGTACTTCAATGCTCGGTGTCTAGTTATCAAGTTTGATCACACACAGATAGAAACAAAAATGGAATTTCTAGTGTGACATTTGTAAGAAGAAATAACCTACAACCCTTGAATCCAACTACTCTCTTTTTGGTAATATATAAGATGAGCTTATATTAAGGCCTGTTTTATGTGTGTGGTTGTTTTCTGAGCGTATAGAAACCAATAGTCAATAAAACAATCGAAGCAACACAGAACAATAGGATAAACAAAAAAGATCAGACAAATTTTAGAAAAATACGCTTGATCTGAGAACTCCAAAAACATTCTTGGTCATAGAAGGCTCCACTTCCATATACAAAAGTTATATTTGGCTATCCACTGCGAGTGAAATTTGCAAAGATCTATCTTCCTTAGAATCACCAAGAAAAGATACCATATTCCCCTAAATAGAGAAGAACAAGAAGGTAAAATAAAAATTAAAATTAAAATTATAACTTACAACTATCTAGGAAAGGCTCGCTCTTGTTTAAAAGGAAATGGACGGAGAGCAAAGGAAGGATGTGACATTACAAATCGATGAGTTCTGATTCCAGCCAACTCCCCTATCATAATGAGAATGCTGGTTTATTAAAGATCAGGTGATACTAAGCTATTCCTCTTCATCAAGTAAAGGAAATGTCTAAGGTTTGTGAGTTCCTCTTTAGAGAAGGGGTAAAATAGAGAGGATATGGAAAGGCCAGGCCGAATACCACATACGATAAGATAAAATGGGGGGGGGGGGGAATCCCTTCAGGAGAGCTACTCAAGCAACAGATTTTAGTTTTTAGTTATACTGCCAACCAATTTTGCACTCAATGAGTAGATTTACCCAAGTCTATGCCCAACCTCGCAATTGCCAGCTTCAGTCACCAGAAAGTGCTCGGTGATCTTCAAGTAAAACATTTTGGACCCAGTACTGAATCCCTCAATGATGCTGTTCAACTCAAGCTCCAACGCCATCAAACCAGCATAAACAGAAAAGTGAGAAAGAAAAAAGAAGGATGCTCAAAACAGACGTCTTGATTTGAGTCGGTTCAGCAGACTAATTACTTGAAAAGGGAGAATTTGGAAAATATATCTTATAACACCTTTAGAACTACAGAACGCCCATCATGATATACTAACTCACGCACAAACTTAAACAAAATGCAGCTCTGAGTTACAAAACTCCCAAAAGGGAAAAACAAAAAGGGGGAAAAAGACACAGGAGAGTAGCTCTACCATGCTATTAATAGTAAAGTTATACAAATTGAGCCAGTGTCTATGGAAATCAAATCTCAAAATGAATAGCAGCGAATCCAACGGAAACTTCACATTCCAGCTGAATCAGGGTTGTAAGACATAAAAAGCTCACACATATACAATATCCTACAAACATACATATATCAATCAATGAAAACCAATCAAATTTCATCCAAAATCAGATAGAAAGCCAAATAAATACACAGAAACACTGTATATATATATATATAGATGCATATTTCCATTTCTGTGACATATAGAAGTTGTTAGAAGCATAGTTGTTTGGTAAGAGTGAAAGGGTAAGTGGCGACCTTCAGTCGGATCTGTGTCGCCATTGACGGAGCTCGGCCCCCACACAAGAATGCCGACGAGTAGCACCACCGTCAGCTCTCTCATCTCTGAAATCTCTCCCTCTCTCTCTCGTCCCTCGTCCTTTCACCAACAAAATCTAGTTCAATCAACCCTTTCCCTTCTTTACTTTCTAACTATATAATAATGTATATATTATTGTATATTCTGATCATTTTTCTAAACCCAGTTTTTTTGTGTACCCATTCCTAAGTAAAGCTGGCAGGCACGAACAGCCAGAAGAATCCAAAGCCACAGAAAAAAAGAAAACCCTATATATATATATAGAGAGAGAGAAAAGTTAAAAAATACACTTTAGTTTTAATTACTTTCACAAAATTTTCTGTCGCAATGATTATTAATTTTTAAAGTGTGTAAAATTAAAAATAAAATGTATTTATTAATTTTATATATACAAATCTTGTTAGATACATAAATGTATAGATATATTATATATATATATAATTGTGTGAAATAATTATTAATTACTAAGAGTGTACCTTGAGTAACAAATCAAATCAAATCAAACATTTTTTCATTAAGTGAGGTGGGTTATATAGATTTGACGGCACCAATCAAATATATTTACGATCCTGTCCACTGTTAAATTTATGTACATAAAGTCATGTTTAATAGTTTTTTTTCAATTTCTCTTGGGTTTTCCTCTCCCTCTCCTATTTCTGGTAATGTCTATTATTTTACACCTTTTAATCGATACCTCCGTTGAATGTTTTTTAACATAGTCGAATTATCTTAGTCGATCTTCTTTTATTTTATCTTCAATCTATGTTATTTCTACTTTATTCTTAATCTTCTCGTTCATAATCCTATCTTTTTTTGTGATACCACATATCTATTTTAACATTCTCAATCTTGAGTGATAAATAAATAAAAAATAAAATCAAATAAATGATGAATTGCTTCGTACCATAAAATAAAAAATGAATGATTTTTAAAACAATTCCAAAGTAATCGTTACTATCAATTAACTTTATTTAATATTTATTTATTTCAGTAAAAATTAAGAAAAAAAACACGGTTTTGACGTAACGTATGTTTGGAGTTATATAACATTATATAAATTTTGTAAAAGTTAATGTTTCGTATTTTATGTAGTAAATGAAAATATTAAATTATATAGTCTCGTAATTCATATTTATAAAAATTTATAAAATTTTATATTTTTTTTATACATCCCCAAACAGTGCTGTATTATCAACCCTTCATTTCTCTGGCATTTGCTCCTCGCCAGAATAATAAAACATATTGAAAAATAAGAAGTAGCT
>QLOD02000033.1:31582961-31612467 GCA_003260245.2 Sideroxylon spinosum | reverse complement strand
GCCACAAAGAATTAAAATGAAATTCAATATTTTAAATTAATAATAAATTAAAACTCTCACAAATACATATTGATTTTGGCTGGATCAAATGTCCCAAATTGAGTTTGTTGATAAAATAATAATTCGCTTATTTAAAATATAAATAGTATAAAATAATATTTGTTAAAAAAAATATATATGTAACTAAACTTGGCCAATTTGTCAAGCAAGGGAACTATAGTGAAACGTTGACTGCGGCGACTGCAGTCGAGAGTAACGTTATCATTTTGTCCAAAAAGCTATCAATTTGGTGGCTTTCGTTGGATAAATAGGTTGAGTGTAGTGTAAAAAAATTATTATAAATAAAAATAATTAATTTTTATTTGATTAAATTATAAAATAAAATAAAATAAAAAATATTTTAATATGATTAAATAACTTTTAGGAACTTTTTGATGTTTGGTAAAACAAATGTCAATTTTTAGTAATATTTGGTAATTTTTTGTGCGTTTGATAAAAATTTTTGAAACTTTTGAATTGGGTTAAAGTAAAATTACCATTATACTTTTTATCAAGTTAGTAAAAAAAAATGATGTGTTGGCAACCTGCCACGTAAGATAAAATAAAAAATATTTTTAATATGATTAAGTAACTTTTAGCAATTTTTAGGTGCATAGTAAAACAAATAGAAATAAATAAAAGTAAACTATTTAATTTTTATAAATAATTAATTTTTAATATCCTTGTTAAAAATATAAATACAAATAAAATTTAATTTAATTTAATTTATAGCATAACTAAACTTAAATGTTTTTGTTAAAATTTTTAAATGTTAATTTATGAAAGATAATTATGTTTATTCAAATTATATGTAATTTTTTTTTGAAACTAAAGAACATAATAATAGGAATTTGTAGTTTAACCCAGGTTTTGTTTGGAGGATAAAAAAGATAAAAATAGTAAACACAAATTTTTTGTACAAAAATTGTTAAAAATCTTTTGTGGCATGTTTCCAAACACATTAATTTTTGGTTGAGTTAATGAAGTGTATACTGATTATTTCATTTTAACCCAATTAAAAAGTTTCAAAATTTTTTTCCAAACATACAAAAGTTATCAAATATTACTAAAAATTTATATTTGTTTTACCAAAGGCTAAAAAAGTTTTTTAAAGTTACATAATCATATTAAAGTTATTTTCTATTTTGTTTTATTTTAGTTTCTAACTTAATCAAATAAAAATTAATTGTTTTTATTTATATTTTTTTCACATTGCACTCAACGCTTCTGTTCAACAAAATCCACCAGATTGCTAGCTTTTTAGGTAAAACGATGCCATTCCTGTCGACTGTAACTGTTATAGTCAATGTTCGACTACAGCTTCCTTTTCCCAATTTGTCTACATAACCAAAATATAATTAGATCTCTCCACATGAAATTCTAGGAATAATATTAAGTATTTTTTATTTTATTAGCTTTCAAAAATAATATATATTTTTGCCTTGCCTTGCAAATGCACGTGTCCTTTTACTAGTACTATTATGAAAATGTTTGAAACATTATGAAAAAATTAAAAGTAAAAGATTAGTGGGATAATTATTACCCTAATAACAATTAATAGAATAATAATTTTATGATATTTACATTTGAATTGAGAGAGAAAATATTCGACAATAATTATATTATATTTGAAATTTTAAAAATTTTAAAATGGTGAAAGTTAACTGTATTTAGAATGATAGTAGATTGACTAAGAATAAAAGCTAATATTTAATCTTAGTAAAATATGATAATAATATAAATCATCTTAATAATTTTTATTTAATAATAATTAATTTTAATAAAAATATATTACTCAATATAAATTTAAATAAAAATATAGCTATAATTTTTTTTATCTTAGATTAATATTTCAATACTAATTAATATTAATAATGAATTATTATTTCTTAAAAATTATTTTTATTTTGATAAATAATTTAATAAAATAAATAATTTTAGCTTATCTAAATAAAGTATCGATTTTAATAAATTACACTAGTCCAATACATAATCTTGTAAATTATTTTTTAGGAGAAATGTTTTTATTTAATAAAATAAAATATTTTAATAAGTAATTATTAATTATAAAACATTAATTTTTATTTGAGAAAATAAATAGTTTTATTAAGGAATCAAATTTCAATAGTATTAATTTAATAAAATAAATTATTTAATAATAATTAATTATTTATTAAATGTTATTTTGATAAAATAAATAAATAATTAATTTAGTTAATTAAATAAATTATTATTTATAATTTTTATTATAATTATTTATAGGAGAATCTTGCCCAAGATTTTACGGGCGTATATAGAAATATTTTACGAGGTTATGTGAAAAGGTAGACTTTTTTCATCATCCCTTGTGATTCACATCTCCAAAAATAAAAATTTACTCTCGCAATATAAAAATAACCCATAACTAAATGCATATACACATGTTAGCTTTAAAAAGTAAAAGTATAATAGTTCCGTTCAAATTTAGAATAAAGTTAATGTACGTTTTCTTATTTCATAATCATCCTTATCAAAATGTTATTGCCATTCTTGAAAAATATGTTTTTTTTTTTTTTTTTATTTCACAGTCATCCTAATCCTTACGGAAATGTTGTTATGGATAATATTACAAACACTTCAAAATCATACTAGAGATAAGATTATCTTTGATAAAAGAAAATTTGTTTGTGTAAAAGGTTCCATTACACTTTAAAGTATAGGTTAGACAATCTTATTGGAAATATATCCAATTCAATTCTAATGATTATAAAGATTGGTATCACAAAGTGTGTTCTGTGATTTTTTTTCGCTTTTACTAATTAATTCTCTTATTATTCTTGCATCATTTTTTTAGCAATTTTTTTTTTTTGTTATTTCATTCCTTTTTTTTTCTCTTTGGTATTTTTACTCAAATCTGTAGAAATTCATATTTTGAAACTTAACTAGAAGTTTTTCTTCTTTTCTTCTTTCTCTTTCTTCTCTTATTTTTTTATTTTTATTTTTTACTCCATATACATTAGAAACCTTAACTTGCACATTTTTTTTTATTTATCATGATTGATAATTCTAATTGGCTGATCAAAAATTAATAGAAAAATTGAGTAGATATCCATAATTTGTAAGAATAAAATATTTTCATTGACTATTAAAAAATAAATTCACATACATCATGCGTGTATCAGTTTCTAATATATATATATATATATATATATTAATACCAATTTTTTAAAAGAATAACTACAAGTCAAATTTTCGCATCACCTTAGAAAATAATACGAGGCATTATTCATGCCACAATAATATTATATTAGCACTAGCAACTAGTGTGCACACGATGCCGTTCAAAAAATACAATCTTTTAGTTACGCACTAAAAAATACAAAATATAGTAGATAACAAATTAATTTTATAAATAAAAAAAGAACATTGAATAAAATTTACATTGATTTCTTTGTATGCTTTTTGGAGGACAGAAACTTCTCTCCACTATATTGATATCGTTTTGCAGCAATTATAACATAACCATTGATGTAAGAAAATAAGTGAACCTTTTATGTACGTGTGACATGAGAATCTTAACACCTCATTTGGAACCATAGATTTGATAAGATTTAATTTCACTTGATAAGAATTCTAATCAATTCTTATATTTGGAATTAAAATACAATTTTATAAGTTGGATTTGATTTCACTTTATAACTTAAATTTTAGGATTTCTAAATCATTTGAAATCCAATTTAAAGCAATGGAATTTGATGAGAATTCATTATTTTTTTAAGCAATCTAAGTAAATGGATAAATTTGTCCTCTTATATCATAGTTTTATATTTCTATTAACATGGTCAAACTACGTATTTCTCTTAAACCAAATCAATTCAATTCTTAAATTCAAATTATGTTCTAAACACAAAATTTTATTAATCAAAGGAAATAAAATGAAATTCTTATTTTAAAATAAAATCAATTCTAATTGTAAAATGTTTCCTAACGGAGTGTAACTGTTTCCTTCAATTAGTTAATGCATTGATGTGTTTAATTTTCTCAATAATTATTCAGAGTTCGTATGTAATTTCTTATTAAATTTAAAAAAAAAATTTAAATACTAACACGTATTAATGTTGGGTGTTTAGTAAGAAATTATAAAAATTGAAAATAAATTTAGAGAAACTTCAAAAATTTTGGTAGGTTTAAATATGAGGAAAAAAAATTGTGTTTGATAATTTTTTGGAAAAGAACATTAAAAATAAAAAAGTTAAAGGTTAAAAGTTTTTAGTGATTTTCGGAACGAACTAGCTCAGGTTTATAAGGATGAAAATATGTTGGGCACAATATACTTGTAAAAATTTGTATAAAAATTAATACGTAGTGTGCAGTATAAAAATGTCATCTTGACTATAATAGTGTTTCCCCGACCATAAAATACACCCCCGATCAGGTGGTATATTCTAATTAAATTGGGACTAAATAGTTTGATAGTTACTTCGTATAGTTATTTTATTTACTACACTCAAGTGTCTCAGGAGACAATATTTGTAAAATATATGCAACAAAGTCACTTCCTCACATATCTTAAAGGCTTACATCATCTAACATTTAATGTGACTATCTACCGTCATTGTTAGTCATATTAATATACACATGTCAGATTCTCTCTTTATATAAATAATAAAAAGTTAGTCAAGATACGGGTCTATTCTTCTCTTTCTCTTCTCTCTCTCTATCCGACTATTTCTCTACACAAGATGATTATTCATAAAACCTGTGAATAACTTAACCATCGAAGAGTCTTTGGTCAGGACTATCTCCGACCGCTTCATTTCACTATTTTTATTGTATGCAGGTTACACCGGAATGGGTGTTTACAGGAACATGGGAGAAGGGGGTCTATGGAAGAAATGGGTTAAATTTTACCAAACATTTAGCGCCCACCGTGAGGCACGAATTTGTGCCCATGTAATTGTTTAACCGTGAGCGGCGTTTGTCCCACCATCACCACTAAAAGTATTTCTTTTATTGAAATTTCTCCACTGAAAACATTTTATTGCGGCTGTTGAAAGCATCTCTTCTATTACCGTTGAAGTATTTATTTTATCGTTACTGAACATACTTCTTTATTACTGTTGAAGGCATTATTTCTTTTAACGTTACGAGGGTATTATTTCTTCTACCGTTACTGGGGGTATTATCTTACCGTTGGAGTATTATCTTGTTGCCTCTGGGAGTATATTGAACTGATGAGACCATTTTCAATTTCTAAGAATCTCTACATCTTATTTATCACTTGATGATTGTTGGACAGCCAAACACTGTCATGTTTTTATCTCTATCTCATGTGTATATGTTCAACATAAAAGGACAAAACTGTTCCATGAGTAGTTCTTTGCTGCTAAACAAGAAGCATTTTATTATAACAAGTTTATATTTTCTAACTTGAGCAAGCACCAACTTATCTATATTCCTGCTCAAGCATGCTTATTGTGTCCCCGAGCTTGCTAACTTCTTTCCCGAACCCGATCATCGTCAGCTCTTATCTCTTCCCTGAGTTTTTTTATTTTTTCTCCGAACAAGATTATAGCCAGCTCCTATTTTATCCCCGAGTTGGATTTTATCAGTTTCTGTCAAATTTCTACAACTCATCTTAAGATCTAAAGCTATTTATCAATTTCTGTCAAATTACTGGAACATTCACTATTATTGAAAGATTCTTACAAGTGAACATCATACAGGAAAGCAATTTTAGAGACATGCACAAAATACAAAGAATTACCCCACTGGGTTTACCCAGTGGTGGTTCATACAAGGATTACCCCACCGGATTTATTCAGTTGGTGGTTCATACAAGGATTACCCTACTGGGTTTACCCAATGGTGGTTCATACAAGGATTGCCCCATGGGTTTACCAAGTGTGGGTCTGTGCAAGGATTGTCCACTGGATTTATCTGGTTAGTGGTTCATACAAGGATTGCCCTACTGGATTTACCCAGTGGTGGTTCATACAAGGATTATCCCACTGGATTTATCCCTTAGTGGTTTATATAAGGATTAATTCGCTGGATTTAGCCAGCAGTGGTTCAAATAAACAAACCCACTGGATTTACCAAATGGTAATTCAGATAAGCATTGCCCTACTGGGATTTCCCTAGTGATGCAAAATGTGTTATTTTGTAAAAGAAAAGCATTTCTAATTCACATAAAAAGATTTACCTCCCTCCGACCACAATAATCATGGTTAACAATATATAACCAACAAAGTTCTTGCAAGTACAAAAGAAGCAACTTTATCCCGAGCACATTCTGGTTAGATTATCTTCAAAAATTTATTCCCGAACACATTCTAGTTGCATTTATCCTTAGAAGCTTACTCTCGAGCATATTCTGGTTGGGTTATTTTTAAAAGTCTATTCCCGAGCACATTCTAGTTGCATTTATCTTTGAAAGCTTATTCCGGAGCATATTTTGGTTGGGTTATCTTCAAAAGCTTAATTTGGAGCACATTTTGGTTGTGTTTATCTTTAAAAGCTTACTCCTGAGCATATTCTGGTTGGGTTATCTTCAAAAGCTTATTTCGGAGCAC
The DNA here is from genome assembly GCA_003260245.2 of Sideroxylon spinosum. Lineage (NCBI taxonomy): Eukaryota > Viridiplantae > Streptophyta > Magnoliopsida > Ericales > Sapotaceae > Sideroxylon > Sideroxylon spinosum. The sequence goes on along the minus strand of QLOD02000033.1, from coordinate 31,605,874 downwards.
ATTTTGGTTGGTTATCTTCAAAACTTACTCTTGACCACATTCTAGTTGCATTTATCTTTAAAAGCTTATTCACAAGAACATTCTGATTGGGTTATCTTCAAAAGCTTATTCTCGAGCAGATTCTAGTTGCGTTTATCTTTAAAAGCTTATTCACGAGCACATTCTAATTAGGTTATCTTCAAAAGCTTATTCCCGAGCACATTCAAACCAAGCAAAGGTTTATCCCGAGCATGTTCTTCTCAAAAAGATATTTATCTAGACCATGTTATTCTCTACCACGATATTCCTCTGTTGAGGTTTATCTCAAGCATGTGTTTCTTGACTAGATGTTTAACCTGAGTATGCTCTTCCTTAGCATGTTCCTCCCAACCACGTTATTCCCGAGTAGAGGGAAAATTTTCCTAGCATGGTTATCTCCTCGAGTAGGGGTTATTCTTCAGTAGAAGAAGGCCTAAGCAGGTTGAAAGCACGATTACAGGCATGGTTATCTCCCCGAGTAGGGTTATTCTTCAGTAGAAGAAGCCTCGAGCAGAGTTAAAGCACAATTCCGAGCGTGGTTATCTCCTCGAGCAAGGTTATTTTCCAATAGAAGAAGCACCGAGTAGATTTAAAGCACAATTCCGAGCGTGGTTGTCTCATGGAGCAAGGTTATTACTCAGTAAAGCCATTCCCGAGCGAAATTATCAGTGTTTAGACAATCATTCATATTCAAGCAATATCATTCAAGAAGAAAATTCTAAAAAAGTCATGCAAATGACCTTATGTTGCAATTCTGATCATTTTAAACCATCGTAAGCAGTTTGGTCATATAAATCTCGAAAAAATACATGAATAAAAAAATGACCACCTAAATTAGACACCCGAGCAAAAAGTTATGGCCATCTGAAGTTTTCATAGTATAAAACTCAACTCAACTCAACTTCGTTTTTCTTTTTTTTTTTGCCTTCCAGCACTATTGAAATTATTTTCAAATGGATGATCTTAATAGCAAATTACATTCCACACACAATGTAGTATATGGTTGAGTCCACCCTTATTTTTCTGATGGCTAAGCCCTGATTACGCTTAGGCACATACAAAAAGCATTGGCTAAGCTCTGATTATGTTCGGGCACATACAAAAAGAATTATCGAAAAGGCGTCCAACTGGATTGTCTCAGTTGTGACATACACAACCCTGGTTTGTTTACTGATCAGGTGTGCTCTTTAAACTGAATTTCTGCTCTTCAACTTATTGATAAGGATGATCAAAAGCCTTTATTTCAACTAAACTCACAAGAATTATCAAAAGCCTTGTCTGTGATCAGACAAATGCCAAATTTAAAGTGAAACTCTCATTTATGGATGCTCGAGACACAAATCTTAAGTTGAAGTTGAAGTGTTAAAGCATTCTCAATATGATTATCTTGGCAATTACCATTTCCAGGTATTAAGATATGATTGAAAACATATTCATGATGACTGATAAAATATTAAGTGAAGACTTGCCGAACATTTCAATACTGTTCACCATGTTCATGGTTGATTACATGATGAAATTTACTCATCAAGTCAATATTGATCTATTATTTATAAATTGGGTAACAACTGAATAACATGATAATTCTTGAAATACCAATACATGAGAGGTAGCAAGTAAAATCATAGAAACCAAAAACTGTGAAAAGCTCTATCTGTATGCCTATGATCATATAGATTCACTTGCATACATAAATCAATTTCTATTCGACAAATAAGATTTAAGCATGAGTTTATCTCTGCAACTCATGAAGAACTGTTATACTATTATTTGGCTGTACTGTTGCGTACTTCCACTGTTAGTCGATTATAATCTTTAGACATTTATTATTTACATTGTTGTTGTTAATCGATTCTAATTCAATTATACTATGCTCGGATAATAAATTATCTCGACTAGAGTAGGGGCATAATGTGTGGCATAAAAATATCATCCCGACCACAACAGTGTTTTCTTGAACATAAAATATACCCCCGATCAGGGGTATATTCTAGTTAAACTGGGACTAAATAGTTTGATAGTTACATCGTATAGTTACTCTATTTACTACACTGAAATGCTTCAGGAGACAATATGTGTAGGATGTATACAATAAAGTCACTTTCTCACATGTCCCAAACGCTTACATCATCTAACATTTAATGCTATTATCTACTATCGTTGTGTAGTCATATCAACATATAGCATGTCAGGTTCTGTCTCTATATAAATAGTAAAAAGTTAGTCAAGGTATGGGTCTCTTCTTCTTTTCCTCTTCTCTCTCTCTATCCGACTCTTTCTCTACACAAAATGATTTCATAAAACTCGCGACTAACTTAAGCATCGAAGATTCCTTGGTCGGGGACTATCTCCGATCACTTTATTTAACTGTTTTTGTTATATATAGGTTACACCGAAATGGGAGTTTAAAGAAACATAGGAGAAGGGGGTTTATGGGAGAAGGAAATCTATGGAAGAAGGAGGTTAAAATTTTACCGAACACGTAGAAATAGCATATTTGTATTTTTACATTATTTATTTACCTTATCTTTATTATATTAATGTTATATATATATTGGTTAGCCTATTGCACTTTACTAATTCTCCCTTACACTCTGTTTTATTTTTTGATAAATTAAAAATACACAATTATCTATAATTTTTTATCATATATTTTTTGTAATTATAATACTATAAGTATTCTTATAAGAAAATCAATTCATAACATAAATATAATGCATAAATACACTTGTTTGATAATTGAAATAATTTTTATAAACAAAATAATAAGAAAAAAAGCTTGCCAAAAATACATTTTTTTTGACAAATCATGTTTGGAATCAATGAAACAGAGAAAGAAAATAGAAATAGAGATTTAAACGAGACCATTTCATTCCTTGTAGAACTCAAATACACCAAAATACAAGAGTGATAAAATGAGTCTATAAATGCTTACAAATCCATCTAGCTAACTAACTAATTAAATACATATACACACATGAAGCTGTATATTAACAAACTAACGAACTAATTGTACACATCAGAATTACTAACTAAAAGTTCTTTGCTTTTCTTTCCCTTCTTCTTTTGAGCTAAACCGTTATTATTATTATTATTATTTTTTCCCACCTTTGAGTTGATGAATCTGATTAATATACTTAGCAACATTTTAAGGAACATAAAATGTTGATCTCTAACACCCTCAGTCCCCTTTTTAAAATTTGCTGCACTTGTTCTCGCAAAAATTCAAAAAAAAATCCTCGAGTGTCTAAACTTCACATTAACATTGTTCGTCAAGTCAACAAAAGATTCTGTGGTTACAAAAATCTTGAATTGCCTTTTGGTAATATCTTAATGAATTGTAGCAAATTTTCAAACAAATAAAAGAAAAATCACATAATTGTAGGGTATAAGATTTACGTGGCTCGACAATTTACCTACATCCACAAACAAAGTAAAATCGGTTTTCACTTATAAGAAACTCCAATCATAAAGTAGGAAATTGTAAGAGATATATGAGAAAATCTTAAGGAACTCTATCTCTTTTTTTTTTTTTTTTTTTTTAATATTATCTCTTCTCTCAACCCTAGAGAGCTCTAGACAACCTTGTCACTTGCTCTTATCTTGCTTCTCAACCCATACCTATGAAAATCCTAACCCCAGAATGTACAACATGTCCCAACGATATAGAAACGGGAAACCTAATAAGGACTCAAAAATTTATCTAAAATAGAATCTCTAAATTGACAGTTCCGTACTGCAGTTTAAACTTGGCAACGTCCAACCTTCTATGCAGTGGCGGACCTACCCTATGCCAAGAGTGGGCCACTGCCAACACTCAAGCTATAAAAAAGAAAAAAAAATTATATTGTATCATCATTATCATGAATTTTTAACTGTACCTATACCCTACATATAGTAATTCATATTTTTGTATAAATACTCAAATATTTTAAAATTGAATGAGTATATTTATCTTATAATCAAGTCAAATTATATTAAATTATGTGAATTTTAGTTTTACGTATTTATATTATTTCATACTTGAATTTTCTCTCAGTAAATAGCTATATAGGTTATATCATGTTCGAGTTATGTCAAATATTATTATCTCTATCTATGTTCTACTCTACTTTCAAAATTTTTTGGTTTGGTTTTATTTTAAGGAAGTTTAACTTAATATTATTTTATTCTAACATTACTTAAATTGATAATCAAATAAATAAATAAAAATAGTCGTTCCATTTTTATAAAAGAAAAAAATTTACAATATTTTTAGAATATGAAAGAACGAATAGAATTATTGTAACTCGTTTTGTTAATTTAAATGTTATTTTGTATGAGAAACATTTAATACCAATGCATCATATTTTGTGTTTTATTGTATTTTATATATTTGTTTGGAATTTAAAATTTTATTTGTGATTTCGATCTATGCTGATTTAAATTTTTGGGTCCGTCACTACTTTTATGTATTACTGTGAGTCAATATAAATCACAACTTTAATTGATTCAAAATGCAAATCAAGTATATACAGAGTTTGTAATGCCAGCTGTGCAAATTACACTATAAGAGATAAATTAACCCACCAAATTCGACAAGTAGCAGGAAAGCGACCGTGTGCCTTAACAATGCCAGAACTGCACCATCAATCATCTAGAGTCACACACAGAAAGTAACAGAAGAACACATTGTTTTTGTTTCTTTTCTTGAGGGTTCTTTCTCTCACACCACCTGTGTTTCCTTTCCACTTTCATAGCACTCAACTCCGCAGCAAGACTTGTCCTTGCAGTTGCACTACAACCGCTATTCCCGAGTTGGAATTAACAATCTCAGTTGCATCTTCCGCTTCCTCATCTACGGCAGAAACCATTCTGATATTTGTGTTAGAATTCCCACTTAAACTCGGTGCGTCACAAGAAATTGATGAGCTACCGATATCTGTGGTCTCAAAAGCTTGACGAAGCGCTTCTCTACTCCTGAAAGGATAGGATTCGAGGTCCCGTTGGTCGAAATGCCTGCACAGAGCACGAATTTTTGACCAATTGGTGGTGCTCGATTCTGATATTTTTCTAATAGCATCTCTGTTCTTGTACGTGTACTCGGCTACGGATACCAGAAGGCATAAAATTGTGACGCTTCCGGTGATAGCGAAGAGGCCTATAAAACTATGGAGGGTCAGGCTGTTTAAGGAGACAGCGCTAAGGATCTCTGGAATTTTACATGTGGGATCTCCCAACCACATTTTCTTCACTTCCAAAATCTTGCGACCTTCCATTACGTTGATAACAGCTTGAGAGACATTAGCTACTAAGGGAGAGTCCTTTGGGAAAACCTGTTCATGTTAATGTAAATTAAGGTGATCCATCAATATATATTTGCAATACACTTTTTTAAGGGTATTTATGTAGAAAACTACCGAAACTTAAAACAACAAGCATATACTATGATTATATCTGAATATCATGACCAAAAAATTTATAAATTCCGTCTTAATTCAAAGAGAAGATAAATTATACGAATAGCGAAAGTATACTTAAATCCACCGTTTTGATTGATTGAATGTTATGATCTTTCAAAAGATACATAATTTCTTAGAATTTTTTCTATTGAGGAGATACGTAAAAATAAAAAAACCCTATATTCTGTTAGGGATCATATGATTCAAAATATATAATTGAATCATTCAGTTACTAACATTCAATATTTTCAAATTCGCCCCTCATCAATTTAGAAATATCAATCTTATCTCTACACATTAATTCCATGATAATATAATACTCAATAGCCCAAAAGTAAATTTTATAGATAACTTTTAATTGACTAAACTTTAAGATAGCATTGTACATTTAAAAGCACATTTGTGGCCCCACATGTCGAATTATTTATTTTCCAACAATTTATGGTTTTATACGAATACTTACAAAGCCAAACCCCGCAGTTTGATAGATGGGCCCAACTGTCGTGTATTTACCGCAATGTTTGGACACAAAACGCTCGTTTTGAGGAACCGTGTCAAAAAATGCTGATATGCCACCATTTCTACTTCCTTTGGACAGAGTTTCATCGCATTCAGGGCGAGACTTCAGAGGCCTGACTTTGGATTCTTGAAATCCCATTTCCTTCAAGGCGTCGGCTACGAAAGAGCCATCTGGGTACCCAACATAGTCCCCATTTTTGATGAGTTCTCCCACAGTTGTCACAGTTGGTAGAAGCGTCTGCACTGTTAATCTTGACGACAAGCTCGCGGTGTAGCTCGAGGTCAATATGAGCACCACGAACAACCAAACCACCACAACCAACTTGGCCAAGTTACTCACTATTCTTTCTCCTGCAAGAGACCAGCATAAAGCCGGACATCAAACAAACGTCTGTCTATTATATATAAGTTGGAATGAATAAATAGGGACGATCAAATGCTTGGGACTCCCGCTTATGCAAGGTTTGAGAAAGAATAATAATACAATAGGAACGATCTAAAATTTATAATTAGTGGAAGTAAAATTATTATTTTAAAATAAATAGGAATAAAAATCAAATATAATGGGGACAAACATAAAAAAAATATATATATATATAAATAAGAAAAAAATAACAAAATATAAAATTTTAATGTAATTTTCCAATTCAAAGGGAGCAACTTTCGTCCTTGTATCCCGCTGTTGTAATTGGAGAGATTGCTTTCAAATTTCAATCCCCCACGACTTCAGATCTCAAGTGAGGAACCTCTTACCATGCGCCAAATTTAAAAATAGGAAATAAAAAATACTTAACTATGTGCAAATACTAGTGTTGAGAAGGGGAACCAAAGGATCATGCCAATGTGCTGGGAAGGTGGACCCCTAAATGCAGAGTTAATCCGGTGCTCCATAAACCAAACACTAAATCCAGTGAGTATGAAGAAAACAATGCTTGTTAACCATAGTTCCGTTTCCAATGGCTCCAAGAAGGTCCATATACTTCTAGTGGACTCGTACTTAATCGGCACAACCATTGAAACCCCTCCTTCCGAAAATGGCAATGTGAAATCAACATGCATCAATCGGTTTGCTGTGATTGTAATGTCCCCCACGGCAGCATCATATTTCTAGGTCCAATCACAAGTACAAAAGAGAAAAGATAAAGCACAATCGCTATTATCATCGTAACTGTGAATTTTGATTCATTTATATAACCAAATCTAATTGTAGATCCCACTGAATAGACAACTCGAATTGCACAGTATATATTACATGCTGAATAGCAGTAATTTTCAAAGTAAACTATGAACAACTTAGAGGGTTTTAGGGGTTGAAGTGTATATGTATTTCAGAAGCTGAAGTATACTGGTTAACGGTCATGATTTTTTTGAAATGATTTAATGTTCTTGATTTAATTTAGTTAAAATTAAAGTCAAAATAAATATAAAAATTAAAAGAAATTAATTGAAATACTAAAATATAAAAAAGTCATATCTCTTTTGAATGTAGTTTAATCAAGACTGTTAATCATCAATACATTTCAACAATTCCCTCAAACCCATTTTAGAAGGGTTGTAAGTTAAAACTTACCTTAAGATGAACTTGATTTATCAAATCATTATAACAACTTCCAGAACTCACAGAGAAGGAAACATACTTGTACTGCCCAGTGTAGTTTAATGCTTCCATTACAGCATCAAATATCTCTATACCGTACCCCGTAAACTGTTCAGAACCGGTAAGTGGGTTTATGTCCAATTTTACAAATTCAGTAAATTCATCATTTGTGGGGACTGCAATTTTTAGCTTCTCACCGGTACTTCTGGGAAATTCCCAGCCTCTCGGTACAACTTTTGATTCCCCAGGCCATGTAATTCCCCAGATATTTTCCCTCCAATATGGGGAGGAATTTGCTGGATTCGTGTAATTGTATTTCCATGAAATTCCGCGAGACTGTGTCCAATTTCCAACCTCTTTCGCCCCTTTTCCGATTACGTTCATTATTTGGAATGGTGATGATGGATTGAATTGATGACCATTAACAAGATGGAACTCACCACCTAGTCCTTCAAACCTTGTCTCCAAAAATGCTTCGTGAAGTCTAGGGCCAGTTTGAGAGATTCCAAAACTAAAAGGGTTTGTTGAGTGATTCATTGTCTTGTTATGCATAGTGATGATTGGCTCCCTAAAGTCAACATTTTCTGCCGCCATAGCCAGTGCCCACATAGCGTCATATGCCCGTAAACCAAAAATGCTTAACCCATTTTGTTCAATGGTGGGACTCGGATTATCCTCGAGGAACTTCCTCTTCCACCTGGCAACGAAGGAGTCCAGTTTGTTTGATCTGGGAATGATTGGCCTTACCACCAATGCACCTTGCATTGCTTCTATGACCTGGGAATAAATTAAATTGGAACAAAGTTTTTTTTTAATACCATTAACTCACCAATTGTTTGTTAAGAATTCGATCCAACAACATATATGAAACTATTTCGACACTCTCCTCATACGTAATTCTTAGTTTGTATATGGAAGAGAGACAAAATAAACTAAATCAAAGTACATAACAATAAATAAGGAATAACGCCAATAAGAATTTTTTGGAACTAGAGTTTTGATATTATGTTAAATCACAAATTGTTTTAAAGACTTAAGGTGTCATTTGATATGTTTGTTTATAGCTCATTTTTCATTTTTGTGTTTTGAAACAAGGAAAATAGTTTAAAATACATTCGATCACTTGTGGTTTCAAAATTTGTTTTAAAAAATAGAAAATAGGTTTACACACGTAAAACATAAAAATTCATTTTGAGTATTTTTAACAAAAAAAAAAAAAAAACTCAAAACATACAAAACAGAAAATGTCAAATCAAATGCAACTTATATTTATATTTTTTGTGTTTTGAGATTTTTAAAATATAAAACATATGAAACAAAAATATAAAACAAAAACAAAAAATATAAAATAAAAATCCAAACTAAATACCACCTGAACTGTTACAAAATGGGCTCAAATATATCTAAGTTATTTGTGTTAAAATACGTTTCTTAAATTTAGACTTTAAGAATCCGAACCTGAGAATCTAAATCCGACGAGTCGAATTGGTCGATCGCCTCATCGATGATGATCCACGAGTAGCCCTCGCGTAGCATTCCTATTTCCTTCGCTTTCAGAAAGAGGCGAGTACCAACAGAGAGCGACATGTGAACTACAAACACCTTACTTTGCGTGGTGGTCATCGTCGTGTATAGCTTCAAGGCTATAGAGTCATCACTCGCAGAGAGAGGAATTGAAGTTGTATTGGAAATTCTGGCGTTGATACCTTGGAACGCATTGGAAAAAAATGGAACCATTCCGTATCCAGAGTCTGTGTCCTCGTGAATTATGACTACTTCCCTCCACTGGAAGGTTTGAACAATGGCTGCAATGGCGGCAGCTAGCGTAGTGTCATAACTGCGAGATGTTCGAACGAGGAAAGGTGTTTTGGGAAGACTAGAAGGGTTCGTTGCTGAGAGAGAAATGATTGGCACGTGAGCTCTATCTGCTAGGTCAGTCTCAAAATGGGCCTGCCTTGATTTTTGTGGACCAACTATTGCATCCACCTCCGCACCCTTCAACAAATCAAGAGCTGCACCCATTCACGTAACAAGGAAAAATTTTTGAGACAAATTGATGTTGGAGATTGCTATCTACAACGGGAAAGGTCTAGCAAAGAGGGGAGGGTGCCGTTGATTTTAATATTAGTTCAATAATATTGAGGTTTAATCTAATAGTCTATATGCATCATTATTCATGTCTTTCTTGGTTTCAATGTTCATTTATTGTTATTAACGTGTTTATGATTTATTTGCAAATCTACTTTGATTCTCTTTAAACTAGTAATGTGGCACCGTTATTATGATTAATGCTAAATCGTTTGAAGTTCAGACGTAACAGGGTTCTCTTTTCTATCACTCTGTTAATATAGAGATGGTTTTCAAATAAATATAATTCTTTTTTTTTTTTTTTTGTGTATAGAACACGTATATTGAAAAAATGATTTGAATCGTTTAGATGTTTCATCCTTTTTTTCAACCAGTGGATCAACAACCTATATATATTAGGTTATGTATAAAGTAAGAAGAATTTTTTGAATTTGATGAAAAAAGAAATAACTTTACTGACAATTATATATTTTTTGAATCATGAATACATTTAAATTGTTAAATTTTTATTTAACGACTCCCGATCTTAATGTTTTCAAACTAATATTGAAATCAATGTCTGACCCCACTAAATCTAAAGTCAAGAATGAATACCAGCTGCAGCAGCATCAATGACTTGGCCGTTGGAGTTCCTAACATGTAGGACGAGCCTGGTTGTGTAGTTGTCATGAGCAGAATAAAAATCAGACAGAGCTAGTGACAAGCAGCTGAGTCCTATACGACCCAGCTGTGAATTCAAATCTAGGATAACTCCTACTCGAAAGTAAACTGAGCCATTGGTTGAGGTACTCTGTGACGTGCTAAAAAAGGCTTGGGAACCTAGCAAAAGAATTGGGAAGATATTCAAAAGTATCGGACAACTTCTCTTCATATTCTTGAATCAATGAATTGGATTCCAAGCTAGCTAATTGCTATTTATACGAGAGGGGGATTGATGGAACACAGTAGCTAGCTAGTCAAGCGTTCGCACTATCCAAGCCATTTGCAACTCTGATAACGAGAGCATAAAATTTTGTTATACGGTTCACACAATGTCTTGTCTTGCGTTGGGCTACAATCACAAAGATGTTATGATTCTCAGAAGCTATACTTGCGTTTATATTTATTTTTTTTTCCTTTTATATACTCGCGCAATGATTATATTAATTATATATGTGAATGTGTGTGTATATATATTATGCATGCAAAATTATAAAAATACCCTTCTAAAAGGTCCATGCAATGGTGAGATTCTCCGCCTAGCTTGATCCTCCTCCGCCGATTATTCCAACTTATTGTTACTTTGTCAATATCAATAGCATTTCGTAGCAATTTCTGTCCACACTAAAGACATAAAATCACATCTATCACAGCGGTCTTTTGGGAAATAACAAGTCTCGCTTCTGGCGTATTATTATTATTATTATTATTATTATTATTATTATTATGTTCTCAATGAGAAGATACATGATTTTTATGGGCTGCTTTACATATATTTGTCATGTTTTGAAAACTTGGAAAGGAAGAAAACTACATGGAAGAATAGCCCACAGAAAAAAAAATGAGACAGATGGTCACAGGCATCTTCTCATTTTCTTTTTTTTTTTTTTTTTTGATTAATCCAACCCAACGAACTAATTAAAAAACCTGGATTCTGGAATATGAACGCAAAACGTCCAAGCATGGGACCAAAAACCCTAACCATTGCACAACATATCCGCTCAAAGTAACAAAATAAATCTCATTCTAACGCTCTGTGCTTCCATATATATATATATATACTAGGACTATCCCGTGCTTAAAGGCACGATGATCTAGAGTCCTCTCTTTTCTCTCTGTAAGTTAAATCTCAATCATTCTTTTTTTTCAAATGAATTTCAATCGTTGAATTGAGATATACATGTCACGTCAAGTGAGTAAATTTGTTATATAGATATTGTTGTGCTGAGGAGGAGGATTGGATAAAAGTAAAAAGATTTCCCCTTAGCTTGTGGTGTTTGTGGCAACAATATAAAACTTTGGCATTAGCAATTGACTTCAAAGTCAATTTTTTGTTTGGAAAAAAAAAAAAAAAAACAAAATAACTATATATATATATATATATGTAGAAAAGGAGGTTAAAATGATGACAAATATACTTGTGTATCAATCAATGCAAAATAATAAAATGAATCTATTAGTATTTAATCTTATCACAAATCTATTACTTTAGCATACCTGAAAGAGAGGGTGGGTCCCCGAAAGTTAGGTGAAACAAACTTCATCTTAATTTCTAGGTAGAGCAGGCCGAATTGTTTACAATTTTTATAATCATATAATTAATTTTTTTAAGTGACTATTCCAAATTTAATATAGAAATAATATAAGTTACTGACAATCTTTGTCATCTCGATGGCATCAACCAATTAACCCATTAGATAATCAATAATTCTACAGCTAGAATTACTTTCTGATGTGCAGAAAAAGGAGGGTAAACTAAGCCAAAGGAGAGGAAGATGATGAGAGTAAAGCAAGTCAAATTAATTAGTTGAAATTGTCTTGAACTTAATAAGAATTTACACATGAGGTAGACATTAATTAATTTATTACAGGGATTAAACTGAAACAGTAGCCAATGATTCTGCAGGTCAAGCTGAATAGCTAAGAAATATAACATTTCTTCCTGCAAAAATAAGGCTTGGTTTGGAAAGAAAAAAAAGTTAACTTTTTTGTAGCTAGTTACTAGCTAGCTTTTTTTGTGTTTGGGAAGGAAAAAAAGCTAACTTTTTAGTAGCTAGTTTTTAGTTTTTTGTTAATTTGATATTTTTACCCTTGAAAGTTAAAAAAAAGATTAAAATGTAATAGGGTAAATTTGGTAATTTTAGAAAAAGACAAAAAAATTAGCTAGTCTTTAGTTGGGGATGCCAAACCAAGCCTAAATGATGTCTGTCAAGACATGGCCAAAATTCGAATTCGAATAATTGGGGCCCCCGGCCTACTGCTTGACACTTTAATTCACCGAAAGCAAATAAAGTTTGTTTTGGTATCATATGATATGATATATACTTCTTACTTTAATTTCCACTAGTTAGTTTATTAATTAATTAGTAAAATTTGCAATGCTGTTTCTCTGAAAAAAAAAAAAAAAAAAAAAGAAACCGAAAAAGATTAATTATTAATTAGTGAAGTGATGCCTTTGTTGCTTTCATGACCATCATCATGTTGAAGTCCCCCTTTCTGTTTTCAATTCCTGTTCCGGGATATTTCCTGGTAACTTCTCTAATTAATTTTTCCATGTTAAATTCCTCTTCCAGGGATATTTCTTGGTAGCTTCTCTAATTATCCATTTTCAATTCCTCCGAGCTTGGCTCCTAGATCAATGGGGGAAAATTAATTAATTAATTAATTAATACTTCAGATTGGATTCTTGGTGGGAAAGAAGAGAATAATAAAAAAGAAAGGGGCATTTATGGGTACACCCCTTTTTTTAAAGAAAGATGAACAGTAAGATAGGATCAAATCTGTAAATTTGTATGATTCATCACAAAGTTATTAAGCAGGAAAGCCGATCATTATGAGGAAATTCATAATGTCTGATTAACCATTCAAGGAGATTTTATTTATAAAATTAATCTTATTTAGTTGGTAACACATGTATGCACCGAAAACTATACATATACAGTAGAAAGTTATGTGATTATACAGTAGTGGAGTTCGAATTCACACTCACTCATTTATTACGGTTCATCAAGTCGAAATGTTCCGTTCTATCAATCTTACAACACTTATTGCATATGTAATTTAATACGAATTCAGCTCATAAAATTTGTTAAGACGGGATCAAAGTAAACTTGTTAAAATTTTCGGAGGAACCAAAACGAATCAAAATTTAATGAAGTTTGAATAGTATCAATCATAAATATCTAAAATTTACAAGGTATAGATAGAATTTTGGAAGGGAGGTGATCTCACTAGCCACCCCAACCATATTTTCCGTATTTAATAATTTTTTTAACAATAAAAAATAATTTATATGTAAATGAATACAAAATATTAGGACATACTCCGGTAAAGAATAAAAAATAAATAAGACATTTGCACAAGATAAATCCTAAACAAAACCAACCTAACTAGAGCCATAGATCTGGAAACCTCATAGCAGAAAATATAAATAAAAAATAAATTGTTCCAGCCCAAATTAAATAAATCATAAGTCCCACATCCCATTGCAATAAATAAATAAAAAATAAAATAAAATAAACTTTAGTCCCACATTCCATTGCAATAAATAAATAAAAAATAAAATAAAATAAACTTTAGTCCCACATTCCATTGCAATAAATAAATAAAAAATAAAATAAAATAAACTTTCTTGTTATCATGAAATAAAAAAAATATAATCTATATTTGTAATTTATGGTTCATTATCGTCCACAGTATTTTAAAATATTATGTTAATTTCTCAAAATTTCAGAATTAATATATATTTTCCTTGCCATATTAAAATCAAGTAATAATACAATGAGAAATTAAGTTGTCAAACTATGCCAAATTAATTAACTTTCGGCTTAGTACGGTGATGAAATAGATCAAGGGCCAACTTCGATGTCAAATTTTTATTGATTTGTAATAATATTTTGATAAAAGTTAGTAAGTAAAATTTTTTTTTATGAGCTTGATTAAATAAATAAAAATTTTAGTAATTTTAGATAACTTTTAAGTGTTTGATCAAAATTTTAATAATTTTTGAGTTTAGTTAAAATAAAATCACCATTGTATCCCTATCAACTGAGCAAACGTTGATATTTTAACGACTTGCAAATTCAATGAAAGTAATAAGTTTATATTTTATTGCACACTTAAAATACCAAAAAGTTGATTTTTTTTGTATACCTAAGACGCCAAAAATTTTGGCTCCTTTTTTCCTCCAAATAGGCGCCTCCAGAGTCGATCTCGATCTTTATTTTCCGCATTCAGTGGCAGCATTCAAAGATGTTTGGGGTGTGAAAAAAAAAAAATTAAAAGGAAAATTTATTGAAATTTAGAGAGTTAAAAATTATTTTGAAATAATAATTAGATGTTTATATTTGATTTAAGGAGTGTTTGATTGGAAAAAAAAATTAATAAAAAAGTATAGTAAGAGGGGTAAGTATTATTAGGTGTGTGTTGATTCGTTGTAAAACTCTAGAAATTCTTATAAATATTAAAATTTTTATTTATTATTACAACACTATAACTTTCATAAATTTATGATAATTTATACATCTTCAAACTAGCACCTCTCCATGTCTAAGTCCAATTTTGAATATTTTCCCCGCCCCCGGGGGGGGGGGTTGGGGTGCGGTGGGGGTGGGGAGAGAGATTTTAAAATCGATAAGCCATATATTCTCTATTTTCTCTTGGTCTTCATGTATAAAATAGCATTCTTGTTATTACAGATTGAAGTTATTCAATGACCTAATTGAATTGGGATATTCGGGGGTACTAGGTAGAGCTAGCTGATCAGCATGATGAATTATTACTACCCTTCAAGACAGTATTTTTCCATCCTTGTGTTAATGTTTGCGAGCTTGTATGCTGTTCTGCTGTCGGGGGAAAATGCTACCGCGGTTAAGGTTAATGTTGGGGTAATCCTCGACGCAGATCATGTTGTTGGAAAGATGATCAACACCAGCATGTCCATGGCGCTTGAAGATTTCTACGGCAATCATCCCAATTGTACAGCCAAGATTGTTTTCCACACTAGTGATTCCAAGAGTGATGTTGTTGAGGCTGCATCTGCTGGTATGTTCATGTCTACCATTAATCATTAATTTGCATCAACAACTCATTTACATGTATGTATCTTTGTTTGACAAGTGACGACTAGCAGTCAATATATATGTATATATGAACTACCAAAACAGCTCTTCAATATATATAGAAAACTAATTAATTAATTTACAGAATGCCTTTTTTTTTTTTTTTGGGGGGGGGGGGGGGCGGAGGGCGATTAACTCACAAATTATCAAAGAATTAACGCAACCAATTAATATGATCACATCATAGATGGACCAACACAAATCCGAAATTTTTCTACTGACAGCTCTAAATTTTGAAAATGCAATATCATATATATACATACAATATATGCAGCAGATACAGAAAAAGATAAACATAGTTAGGTATATTCTTCTTCAGCAACAGCCAAACATCAATATTCCCAGTTTCTCTCAAATTTTTAATAATGCCCAAAAAAACAGGGGTATTTTTCTGCCGTAAAAGGAGAGCACCATGTATTTTTTTTTTTTTTTTTCTGGGCTCAGGTTTTCAGAATATTCACTATTTTAGATCCATGGGCCCTACAATGCCAAGTAAACAAAGTAAAAATTAAAAAAAAAAAAAAAATCTTCCATCAATTGCATAATTATATATAAAAAATGAAAAGAAAAATAAAAGAAATATTTGATAGAGCAGCTCTCCCTTTCTTGTATGATTATCTTTCATTATTGGATGAAATATCCATATGATATTGAACAGTCCATTGATTTCTTTTTCTTTTTTTCTATCCTATAGTACCAGACCAGAGTTAATTAACCATGGATTTTCCATCAAAAACTTCATAAAATATTTATACCAGCCATAGACTTTGTTATTAATTAGCATAAGTTGAACTCAACTCAATTTAATAAAGTTTCAGTTCCAAAATAATTGAGTTGGTTTAGTTACTCATTTTTCTCTATAAATTTTTGTGTCATTGATTATATTTTATGTGATGTAATATAAAATTAGGTTTTTTTTTTTTTTTTTTCATAGATTCAGTCACTCATTCTTACCAATATATTTTTAGATTTATGTTACATATGATCAAATTATTTTAAACGGTTTTTTCTCTTAAGTTTATTTTTTATGAGTGCCTTTCTAATTTTCTTAATATATTTTTTATCCTATTTTTTTAATATTACCATTTATATTACCGAGTAAAAAATTCAATTATACTATGCTTGGAATATGAATGTGTAGAGAGAAAGGAAAATAAAATTTATAATTTATATCATTTTTGCACTCTTAACTAAATAAAAATTAATTTTTGTTGATAAATATTCATTTATTTTAGTTTTATTTTTTTGACTCAGCAAAAATTAAAATAAACTTAAACTTTTTGACTTAATTTTAGATTTTTACAATTTTTCTTATCTTCCTTTGCTATCCACAAATTTATCTTTCAGACATAATTTCAGTGAAATCTAAAGTTACTTAACTTTAATTCTATTTGGCAGCTGTAGACTTGTTAATAAATGTCCAAGTAGAAGCAATAATAGGTCCCCAAAGATCCACACAAGCAGATTTTGTGATTGACTTGGGGACAAAAGCTCAAGTCCCCATCATTTCTCCAGCAACAAGTCCTTCTCTCTCACCCCACGAAAAGCCATACTTCATCAGATCATCACTGGACGGATCATCTCAGGTTGAAGCCCTCGCAGCCATAATCCAATACTTCAATTGGAGAGTAGTCTTAATCTACGAAGACAATTCCGGCGACAGAGGCATACTTCCTTATTTAACCGACGCGTTCGCACGAATCAATGCTCATGTCCGAACGCGAAGTGTTGTATCTCCCAAAGACGGAGACGATCATATCCTTAAAGAACTCTACAAGCTGAAGACAATGTCGACTAGGGTTTTTGTAGTACACGTGTTACCGTCCCTCGCTTCGCGTTTCTTCCTGAAGGCGAAGGAAGCTGGGATGATGACAGAAGGATACGCGTGGATCATAACGGATGGACTCACGAATCTCCTCGATATTGTAGATCCTAAGGTCGTTGATTCGATGCAGGGAGTAGTAGGTTTGAAGCCTTATGTTAGAAGAACGAGGCAGCTGGAGGAGTTTAACGTGAGATGGAGGAAGAGATTTCGTCGGGAGAATCCGGAAGTGGACAGATTTGAGCTGAATGTGCTTGGATTGTGGGCATATGATAGTGTCGTCGCATTAGCGATGGCGGTGGAGAGAGCTGGGATTTCGAAATCAGAATTCAAGAAACCGAGGGCCGGTGATGATTTTCAGAACTAGACGGATTTGGCCAGAATTGGAACCTCGGAAGTGGGAGCAAAGCTCCTTCGATCGATCCGGGAAACAACTAGATTCCAAGCTTTGAGCGGCGAATTCCGTCTGGTTGACGGAGAGTTAAAATCGTCCACTTATCGAATAGTGAATGTGATTGGAAAAGGAGAGAGGGGAATCGGATTCTGGACGGGGGAATCGAGGAATTTGACAATGCAAAACAACAAGACTGGAAAGGGAGGATTTGGAAGCAACATCATATGGCCTGGTGAGTCGAATGTGGTGCCAAAAGGTTGGGAAATTCCGACGAGTGGGAAAAGGTTGAGGGTTGGAGTTCCTGTGAATGTTGAATTTGTTGGGTTTATAGATGTGGAAAAGGATCCTCAAACGGATGCTGTCATGGCCACTGGTTTTTGTGCAGATGTGTTCAAAGAAGTGATTAAACGGTTAGACGTCCAATACGATTTTTATGCCTTTGAAACTCCTAATGGCCAGAGTGCTGGAAGTTATGATGATCTCATTCAGCAGATCCCTCTTGAGGTATAAATTATAATCATATTCGTTTGATGTGCCAAAAAACACCAAATAACTCTAAACTTTTAAAAATTTCTAAAAATCTCTAACATATTTTATTTACCTCGTCTTTCGTAAAATTTATATAAATTTCCATGTATATTTAAATATTCCAACAAATTTTTACAAAACTCAATACCTTTTTACAAACCCAAAAACTTTTTCACAAACCTCAATAATTTTTCAACGCATTTCAACAATTTTGACATAAATCCGTTAGGACAGATCAAAAAAACTGTTCTAATAGTTCTCTCTCTAACTTTTTCCCACAAAAATTAAAAAGTTTTGACAACTTTTCAAAACATCTGACCAAAATCCGTTAGAACAGAACAAAAAAACTATTCTAACGGTTTTTCTATCTTACTTTTTATCGTAAAAGTTCAACAATTATATTATTCATCTCTAAAATACTTCATTTGGATTAAAAACACTAAATACCAAAACTTATTCCAAACCACATTTTATCTTTTTTTTTTCCTTATTTTTTAACACTCCGAACGCTACCTATTTTTTATATAACTTGAGCTTGATTAATTTTTTGAGCAAGTTTTGTCATCCAAAAGTTTAAAAACATGTTTTTTTTTATATTTTATATTTTTATATTTTTATTAGAAAAAATACAAGTTTATTTAAAAAGTATTTATTTAATAATGACCTACTTACTTTTGTAATTTTTTTAAGAAATAATTATCTTTTTATCCATGTACTTAAGGGTGAAAATCAATTACATTCCTTTAATTTTAAGAACTTATCTTTGCATCCCTTATACTTTACCTTAGAGTGAAATTATAAATGGCGTTAAATTTTCAAGTGAAAAGACATAAATATTCATTAAAATCAAATAAAATCAAGAGATGTGAGTATAAATAATATCAATTATGGGGGTAAAAATGTAATTTTAAAAATTTATTTAGAGTCAAAACTGTTATGTTTAATGAATTGTTTTAGCGTTTTTAATTTAATCCAAAATACAAGAGATGCAAAAGTAGATTTTTAAAATTTACGGGTGTAATTTTTACTTTCAATACAGGGGATAAAAAGACAATTATTCCTTTTTAAAATTATTTTACATACTAATATCATTTGAAAAATAAATGAATTTACATAAGCATATATTTCTAAAAATTAAACCTAAGCTTGAATTTTTTTAATTAGCCGGCTCTACCTTGCTGTGTTTTTCTTTCACTAGGAGGAATGTCAATTTTAGTGGAAGAACAAATTTATTCAATGGCACCTATTATTGTTACAACTAAAATTGTAAGTGCGATATTATGGGTATATTTGGTATGTTGAAATTCTTTGAAAATTTCTAAAATTTTTAGAAGTTATTTATTTTTCTCTCATTGTACAAATTACAAACTCACAACTTTTATCAAATTATCTCCCTTTTTGTCACTCCAACCACTCCTATATTTTCGTTACAAATTTTTATATTTTTAATCATGAAACTAATTCATCACTAAAACATTAGTTTCAAGTTATATGCTATGGAAGTATAATTTACCACTATAACCATCCTATCAAACAACTATCTGAATTTATTGTTATAGTAATACCACATTAAAATTTTTAATGAAAAAGAATTTGGGTGGAGGGTGCATTAATTCCACCCTGGAGTGCACTCCTCCATCATCAGATCAAACAGGGTTTTTTCATGTAACAGTGGGGTGGGGGAGTGCACTGCACGTACCCACCTTTCAAAATTTACATGATAATAAATTTTTTTATCACTAAAACATTTTCATTTATTTCTAAATTAAGAAATTTTAATGTGTGTTTGTGATCCAGAAGTACGATATTTTAGTGGGTGATATAAGCATTGTGGCAAATAGATCGAATTAAATTGATTTTACATTGCCGTACTCGGAGTCAGAAGTGTCGATGGTGGTTCCAATTAAGGATGACGAGAGGAAGAATACGTGAATTTTCACGAAACCTCTTATGTTGGATCTCTGGTTAACAACTGGGATATTTTTCATCTTCACTGGCTTTGTGGTTTGGGTTCTTGAGTATCGTCTCAATAAGAAATTTCGAGGACCACCTTCCCACCAAGTTGGAATGATGTTATGGTTTTCCTTCTCCACCCTCGTTTTTGCTCACAGTAAGCGATCAATCCCTTCACTTGTAAATAAGGAAGGATAATTTTACAATAACCAACTATCATAATGGAATAATTTTCCCATAAACTTTGACACTGCGAGTGTACTTAGAAAGTTTTTAAAGTATGAGTTTTGGCATATTTTTAAAGTATAAGTTCAAAAATGTTTAGTTGTTATACATTGGCATGAGTTATCAATGTGAATAAAATAATGAACCTATAATTGGCAATTTATTTTTAAATGGATTATTAATTTATGTAACGACAGATTTTAAAAAAATTGGAACAGAGCATCCATTCATAGTCCTAATGTGTTCAACAAACCTTAAGACCACCCAAAACCTATCCTCTAAAAACTTCTAAACATTATTTGTATCAACACCAATATCGCATAACTAATACCTTAAAAAAATTCCTTAAAACCTGTAAATTTTTTACTCCAAGGACACCTTATTTAGCATTTGCCTACTCATCTGAAGTCTTCTTTTTAATTGAATTGCTTTCTTAATTTATTGCAACGAAGAAGGTAATCAACAACTTAACAAGATTTTTCGTAATTGTGTGGGTGTTTGTGGTACTGGTACTGACAAACAGTTATACGGTTAGCTTGACATCAATACTTACAGTACAAAAGCTCCAACCCATAGTGACAGATACAAGTGATCTGATAAAGAATGGAGATTATGTTGGGTACCAGAAGGGTTCTTTTGTTTATGGGCTTTTACAGAGTAAGTAGTTCAATTTCAATCCCTCCAAGTTGAGGAATTGAAGCAGTTTTGAAGCGTATGATAAAGCCCTTTCCAAAGGAATTGCGAATGGAGGAGTTGTTGCTATCATTGATGAGATTCATTATCTAAGGATCTTTCTTGCTAAATACTGTTCCAAGTATATTATGGTTGGACCAACCTATAAGACTACAGGCTTTGGATTTGTGAGTCTCTCTCTGAGTCTCTCTATATATATATATATTCATTTTATTAGTCATTATAATATTACTTACATGATTTCTCTCTCTTTCTTTCTCCGTCTGTCTCTCTGTATATATATTCAATTCATCAGCCATTATAATTTCACTTGCATTAAGTTTTTATACTGTATTAATGTATGAATAGGTCATAAAAAACATTATGACACTTTCACATGGATATTATAATGCATAAGATTATGTATCAAACATGAAAATTTTCAAACATTTTTAAGTATACATCAATTCTGTATATCATATTATCAGTCGAATTATTCTTAAATATGATTAAGATACTTTTAAATTTGAGTTGCTGGAAGAAACTTCTAAAATTATAAAATTTTTCACCATATTTTTTTTACTAATTTTTATATATATATAATGACGTTTGAATTAAACTATTAGAATATTAAAATTATTATTCTCGTAATTGAATATTATATTTACGTACATAGCTAACGAAAATACATATAAATTATATATTGAATTACATTCTATGAGATATGTTTTTCTACACACATATACATATATCTAAGCCTAAAATATAAGAACATGCAATTTACTTCAAGATAAGCTTAGTTCTTGTTGTAATATATGCGTAATTAATACAGGCATTTCCTAGGGGATCTCCCTTAGTACCTGAGATTTCAAGAGCAATCTTAAACTTAACAGATGGAGACAAAATGAATCAAATCTATGGAAAATGGTTTGGAGAAATAGTTGTTTGTGAAAAGCAAGGTGGGAGCAGAGTCACCCATACAGCCTCACATTTGACAGTTTTAAGGGTCTTTTTCTCATCGCCGGAATGTCTTCACTATCTGCTCTAATCATTTCATTGTTTATTTTTCTACTTGAGAATAGAGAAATTCTAAACTCTAATGACTTAATCTGGAAAAAAATTACAAGAATTTTCAGGAATTTTGATGAGGAAAGACGGAACTCATCATCATCTTTTAAGAAAACAACTGTTAGAAATGACACAGAAATAGTAGTATCTAATGTGGAGTCATATTATAATAAAAGTTCAGCAATAAGCATGGCTCATAATGGAGAAGAAAATTTCTCTCACGATGAGGGGTTTTCTACCATAGAGCTCGGAACCTTATCTCACATTTGTGCCTTAGGAATTGACTAATATTAAGGGGAGTTACTATTGAACGACCTGCATTTGAAATTATTATGTATGACCTCATATTCGTATTTGTATTCTAGTTCTTCTCACCAAAAAGTTGAATGTAGGGCTTATTTTGTTCGAGAATTCCACTGGTGGAGATTTACATGCTCTTATATTTACTTGTCTAGAAGATTGATAAAGGGTTATATAATGAAATAATGTTAGAACTTGCTTTGATTGCGTGTGTGCAACTCAACTTAAGAAAAAATTTGATTCCAGATTAAATGGAGTCAACTATAATAATCATTTTCATTTATATATCCTTCATGTCTCACTCTTTCTATATATATATATATATGTATTAGAACTAAATCTCTGTAAGTTAAATAAAAAAAAAGTAGTGCTGATTACATACAATAAGGCATATGAGTCTACAATTTGCAAATAAATACAGTCCACTAACTAATATAACCATTACTATAGAATGTAATTCACCAAACTT
>QLOD02000033.1:31554528-31566358 GCA_003260245.2 Sideroxylon spinosum | reverse complement strand
AATGGACTCTTAACAGAAAAAATGTAGGTCTTTTGGGCTATTGGAGAAGAATTAAAATTTGAAATTTTTGGAAGAGCGTCTTATACCCCCCCCCCCAAAAAAAAAAAAAACTCTCCCCCCCGGGGGGTGTTTCCTGTAAATTCTGTCGTAAGTTCTTGATTGGGTGTAAGATCATGGATTTTCCTTGGAAGAAAATATGGTTGCCAGGAGTGACCCTGGAGATTGGCTTTTTTTTTTTTTTTTTTTTTTGGGTGGCATGGCATGCAGTATGGGAGAGAAACCTTACTATTAACAATCTTCAATTGAGGAGACTATTGATAGTTAATTGTTGTTGTCTATGTAAAGGAGACGGAGAATCCATTAATCACATCTTTGTTCAATGCTCTTGGTCGACGGAGCTGTGGAATTTACTCCTTTCTAGTCTCTAAGTGTGGTGGCTTTTCCCTAAGGATATAAAGAAGGTGCTTGAATATTGGTGGGTAACAATTTGTGTGTTCAAAAGAGAAAGGCTTGGAAAATGGCACATTTTTGCATGACTTGGCTCATCTAGAAAGAACAGATTTCAAAGAAGTGAGTTGCCATTACATAGAGTGGAGAGTTTTCTTTTGTCTACTTAATATAGTTGGTTATTGGGGCGTACAGAGGTAGATTTTAATTCTTGTTTAACCTTAGTTGAGAATAGGAATGTGTTTTTTTTTTTTTTGGGTTGGGGGGGGGGTGTTCTCTTTTGCATTTCCTTAATGCCCTCTTATTATAAACAAAATTTTTATTGATACAAAAATAAATAAATAGTAAGTTCCCTTATTATATCTCTTATTACAAACTCATCGTCGAATAATTCTTAGAAAAAAAACAATCAACTTAATAAATTTGCTAAAACAATCAAATGAAGTCATGTGCTAAATTACACCAAAACAGTGGTATACAATCATATTATTAAGAAGTCCATAGTATGAAATTTTCAATAACGAAACTGACTGAAGATTACCAATACTTCTCCTCTGGTCAATCAAACCAAGCAATAGCACAACCTCAAAGGGTCATTCTAACTGCTTCCCTCTCAAACCCCCAAAACAACACTTATAAGGCATACTAATTAGATAGGAGGCACACCCAAACTAATAAATTTACATAAAAGAATTCGTATGGTACTTTGTTAAAAGAAACAATATGTCACATGATGCAGTGCACTATTAAATGACTAACTGTACTCTTAACCTAGAAGAAATGATCCAACAAATACATAGCAAGCTATCTAACACTCCCATATGCAACCCCACCCTGCACAATAAAAGATGTGAACAAGCTGCACAAGCACAAACAGAACGCAGTCCACAACAATATAACAAAAGAACAAAGAACAAACACAGAGACTTGAACTTTGAAACCAAAGGCATGATCTATGTTAGATTACCAACTGTCCTAACAGATTAATTGTGTAATGAAATGGTTCCAATAATGTGCATCAAGCTATTCAAAGTCGTCCTTACATGTTCTGTTTTGCACATAAAGAGGCGAACAAATTGAATATGAAACTACATGAAACTGTCTTAATATGTGGTCAAATTACTGATGCAAATCAACTCTACCATAGGCAGAGAAGCGAGTTTGTTTAACATAGGAACTGCAAAAGTGATCAAAGAAAATCTCTTTTTCACGAAGTCACCTCTGCCCCGTTTGTATGAGACTTCTCTCTTCATTAATAAAATTTTCACAATTTATAGAGGGGGGGTGGGAAGTGATCAAAGGAATAAAGATAGAATACTCCCAATGCAACAATCGTGAGATGTAAATCAGCTATTGCAGCATATGCTGCAGTCAAACTATTAAAATAGAAAATGTGAGTAAACTTCTACCATAGGCAGATACTGGGCTCTCAAAGTGTTCAATCTAAGAAATCTAACAGCAACAATAGAAACAAAAGTTCACATTCCCACCACATGCAAGCAAGTAAGAGCAGGCAAAAAGAAAAAGTGCAAAGAAGCATCCTATGTGAAATCCAGAGCACAAATGACAGAAACCTGAGCAAGCTAGACCTGGTATATAAACACATGGAACAAGAAAATAATTGATGTTGTTAGAAGCCAAAAATAAGACAATCATCTGTGAATATAAAATACCTGGAATATTGGGGAAGGAAACAATTCGATTTCATCTGCATTTCCATCCATGTTTATGTACATGTCTGCACTAAGATGACTGTCACCATCTTCGGTGAAAATAAGATCTAGAGCATGTTGTCTGCAAAAGCTATCCTTTAATCTATCAACTGAGTTCACAAGACGCCTCCTCCATTCTCTTTGCTCAGGTTGACGGTTTAGCTTATCGGGTCTTCTATGAGATTCATCTTTGTAATTGGCCTGATTCAATGGCGCAAGCTTCATGGCTGCACGGGGTAAAAGTTCATCTGCTAATAAAGATGCATTTGCAAGCAATGCAATTTGCTCGGATTCAGTCTCAGCCATTCGAACAATTTTATTTCCAGAACCTTCATAGTTTGCTTCTTCTTCCATGGAGCCTGGTAATGCTTTTATGAGCACGTTAACATAAGAATTAAACACCTGGAACAACCCTTCCAATGTTTTACCTCCCAGTTGCATACTTAGGAGTGGTCCCACATCCTCAAAGAAATCCTACAAAAGCAGTTAAAAAAAATCAGAAATTTGGATAAAATATAGAGGCGCTGATCACCAACAGTCAAAAATGATACCACGTAAACAGATTCCATTGATCTACATAACCTATCAACAGCTAACAATCGACAAATCCAAGATACTCAAATAGAAGGATAACATATCAACTACCACAAGCACTGAAAACACATAAATAAAATAAACAGTTCCCAGTAAAAAAGTGTAGTAGCCGTAGCCAAGTGAAGTATTGCGTAATCATTTTCTAGCAACCCAACGTAGGGAAGATTATTAAGAAATCTAGGTCGGTAAGTTCAATACACGTCTTCAACTTCGTTGCTTAAAGACTCCTTTTACGACCAACAAAACAGCAAACTCAATGAAAAGAAAAACTGGGTATGTCATTCCTTTAAAGCTGAGGTTGATGAAATTTTGAAAAAAAAATAGTGAACTAACGAACCCAGTCGGCCAGTCAGTGGCAGAAGAAAGCGTGCATCCTTACTTCTCCTCCACCTCTTCAAAGTCTCCATCTCATTTCTTCTATATTCAAATAGGGGAGCAAGTTTTTATCACAAATATGAAAAACGTTACTTTGCAATGTCCTTGTGCCAATAGAAAAACAGACATACTTTTACGTTTACATGTAGAACGATAGTCAACAGTGCATCAAGTACATACACAAATTTTGGGAAGTGTGGGATGCATGCAACACATGGTTTGTTGTCCAATTGACACCTTTTCAAGCGTAACAAAAGACATAAAATTTTAAGTCAACCAGTGACCCCATTCAGAATTGGATGTGCTCCTTGGAGAACCAGTTGTTTAGTTAAACCAAGTTTCACTAAATGATACAGTATCAACAGAGCTCGAAATCAAAACCTACCCACCTCGACCCCCACCCACCCAATAAAAAAAAACAAAAAGTAAAACAAAATGGAACACAGCATGCAACTAAGAGAATTAATAGGTAGAAAAAATGGTCCTATCATATGCTGAGCCAGGATACATTCATGCATATGCTAGTGTTAGAATAGGAGATGAATATCAAGTAAAAGGCAGCCCGGTGCACGAAACTCCCACCTATGTAGGATCCGGGAAAGGGTCGGTCACATTGGACCTATTGTACGCAGCCTTACCATGCATTGCAAGAGGCTGTTTCCACGACTCGAACCCGTGACCAGAAGGTCACAAGGCGGCAACTCTACCGTTGCGCCAAGGCTCCCCTTCAGGAGATAAATATCAAGTACTTCAATAAAATCATAAATTAACCATAAACAAACTCATTCACCTGAACCATCAGATTAAACCGATGAGCACTGCTAGAAAGTTTATGCTGGTATGCTGTTGTAGAACCAAGAGATGTATTTGAAGATCTGCCAGATTGACGTATAACAGTTGGAAGGTATACAAGTTCCCAATCATCGGCTGCAGCTAAGGCAGCAGTACTCTCTTCAATACGTTTCAGATTAGCATCTAGTGCTTGTTCAACACTCGGTCTGAAGAGTTTCAGTAGTACAGGGCAAAGTGCCAATCCACGAGCTTCCAGCAAGGAACAATGACCTAAAGCTATTTGCACACACTCGGCTGCAGCCCTCAAACCTCCAGCAGCTGCGGATGATGCTAATGCATGTCTTTTCACAAGCAGTGCAAAAGCCTCAGTTAGCTTCGTGGCCCACATAACAAGCTCAGAAGTATAAGCTGGCTCCTTACCAAAGATAGTCAAGGAGTCACTGGCAGCTTGAGCAATGGCAGAGAAAACTAGCTGTGAGAGTGCAGCAGTATATGCTCCTCCATATGAGGTGCTTGATGGACGAAGGCTTTGCATGTTACACTGATATCTTTGGTAATGTGCATTGAGCAGTAAACTATGAGCACGAGGGCCATCCCCAAGCTTTTTAAGAGCTGAAATCGCTGCACGAAGCTCACTGCCACGGGTAGAAGGTTGGCAAGCAGCTTCAGCAAGCTGATCAGCTAATTTTTGCCTGCGTTCAGCAATAGCAGTCCGAAGTGACAAGAGTGCAGCTGGACCTAACGTTTTACTATCTTTTGCTTCAGCGACTACACGTTCTCCTTCATCAAAGGTTTCCAAAGCTTCATCCACTCTCCTCTCAGCTAATAAAACATCAAGTAGATCAGGGAACTCTATTAACCGTTTCTCCAGGTCTGAAGGTTCTTTGTCTTCATAATTAGATAATCCATTTTCAGTAGGACCATCAGAAACAGTGCTAGATAATGAATCGATATGAACTCCTTCAGATAGACCATGAATTAAAGTTGCCTGAGTAGATAGCAGGTTTCTGATTGACGAAAGCTCTCCTTCTAAATCTGATATCTCTTTTGATGTGCTGTTGAAAAAAATTTGATTCATTGCATTAGATAAGCAACAGATATCATTACAGAGATCCTCTCACTCAAAAGGACAGCCACAGATATAGCAGGAACTTCAGCGCAAGAAAATGGGCCTATATAAAAAATAATAAATAAATAAATATTGGAAAAACTTTTACACCTATCTATTTAAAAGGAAGTGAAGTCAAAGAATTTACAAGCCACATTAATGCAGTCCAAAGAATTTTCCAGCCACATTTAAAAAATTGTTGTAAAAACTTATTAGAAGTCTGGTAAATTTTAACATAAAAAGATTTTGAAGCAAGGAAACTGCTAACCAAAAACACCTATTTGTCCTGATCTACATGCACATGTAAAGAAAAGGAAAAAAATGGGTATGTCTAACCCCTCTTAAACAAAGAAACGTGGATAGCTAGAAAATTAAAGCACAAAATCAAGCACAGCAAAACAAGGAAGTATAATACATAGCTAGTGAAGCCATCTCTATAAATACACACAAACATAGCTAGTAGAGCTCAACAGACATTAGCGCACATCCTCCTGGAAGATAT
The DNA here is from genome assembly GCA_003260245.2 of Sideroxylon spinosum. Lineage (NCBI taxonomy): Eukaryota > Viridiplantae > Streptophyta > Magnoliopsida > Ericales > Sapotaceae > Sideroxylon > Sideroxylon spinosum. The sequence goes on along the minus strand of QLOD02000033.1, from coordinate 31,560,828 downwards.
TTCCCAATCTTTTCCTTTTCCCTAGATATATGCAAAAGAAGTTCACAAAACCCCAGGTGATTAACTCAAATTAGATTGAGGGGTATCTTTATTGCTGAATTCTGGCATAGGAAACATTGGCAATCCCTTAACAAATAAAAAGCGGAAACACCTCCTGTTCAAATCTAAAATACTACCAAATTAGATTACCACTGCAGGAACAACGTAAATAAACATTATATGGATGACATATATAAACATGATTTAACATATAAATAATCATTCCATAAATGACACATATAGACATGATTAAATGTCTGGTTTTTGGTGTTATTTCCATATCTAGTTCTCCCTTATTGGGCAAAAGTGATTTACCATAAGCCTACAACAGATACAAAGTCTAATTAGACAAGTAAGGGGGCCAACAACAAGAGTCAAAAAGCAGCCCCAAAAAAGTGAAGTAACATGTTGTGCTATCCCATGTAACAATAAATGTGGACTACTAAAGGCAGCCTCTAATTTCCAAATTCCAAGGTGCCTTTCTTGTGTGGATGCCCACCTTGGAGACTAACTTGAATGATACTACATAAACCATCAGCAAATGTGAGGATATTGTGGTGAAATATATGTCACGATTTATAAGGAGGATTTGAAGAGTGTAAATCATTTAGTATTATCGCCTGGTTTCTTGGGAGTTGTTGAAACACTCCTTGGCTTTATTTGAGGGATTTTGGGTCATACCCAGATCAAAGCAAAGTCAATGGGTGGTTGGCATGAGTTTGTCTAAGGTAGGAATTCAGAAAGCTTTTGGTGGCCAGACCTTTGTGCATGGAAGGAGAACAATTTCTATATTTTTGCGAGAGAAGAGACCACCTTGGAGACTAGCTTGAATGATACTACATAAACCATCAGCAAATGTGAGGATATTGTGGTGAAATATATGTCACGATTTATAATGAGGATTTGAAGAGTGTAAATCATTTAGTATTATGGCCTAGTTTCTTGGTAGTTGTTGAAACACTCCTTGGCTTTATTTGAGAGATTTTGGGTCATACCCAGATCAAAGCAAAGTCAATGGGTGGTTGGCATGAGTTTGTCTAAGGTAGGAATTCGGAAAGCTTTTGGTGGCCAGACCTTTGTGCATGGAAGGAGAACAATTTCTATACTTTTGAGAGAGAAGAGACCCAATTTTAAGAGCGGCATCTTGTTATTTTGGATCAATTCTATTTTCCTTCTGCTATACAATCTTCCAGTAGAATTTGTAGGGTGATATGCATTTACCATTTAATTGCGGATAGATTTGGTGATCTTTGTCTGTAGAATGGTCGCATCCCCATTTTGATGTTTTTCGTAGAATCTTTAGCTCATAATAGAAATTAAATAAATAAGTTGCTATCCATAACATAGAGTTGCCTAATAATGAATGGCTGAAAGTTAATCCAATGCCTCCAGTAATATTCATAACCAACAGTATGATGTAATGAAAAAGGCACAAAGCATTTGCTTTAGGTGTGCCAATGAAATATACATTACCCAAGCAACTTTCAAAGTATGACTCACCGTATGAAGGCTGTGTAATTAGCATATACACTTTTTCGCATCTCCTCGGCAGAAGCTCTCTTCAAATCCACGAGATATGAGCATAATTGTCTTATTTCCTATAAGCCAAATGTTAAAATAGCAATTTTAAAAGACAATTCCTTCCAAAACCGTAAATTGGAAGAGACAAGACTTTATGTCATGAATACATTTCTTAGTAACTTGAGAGTTTCTCCAAAAGTCAATAAAAAGTCCAAATTAGCAAATTAGATACTGCCCCTTAAATTGGGCCTTGTATCAAAGATATAATTCAATTTCATGGTGAAATTTTTAGACTAGATTAGCAGTCACATCAAAATTTGAAAGAAACTATATAAACCCACTGTCGAAGACCATAGCCAGAGTCAATGCCTTGACTAATGTAATGTAGCCAACACAACGTTTGAATATGTGAACAATGGAACTAAACAGGAGAAGACCTTCAAATTCAATATAGATAGTTTTTTTTGGCTAGGAAAAATGAGAATACCCTCTAATGGCCACTTGTATTGACTCATCAGATGGAACCATCTTCATCATTCTCTTGAAAAACAACATATTAAAATAATTTTCTATCCAATGAAAGGCAAATATTTTTGATTTGAAATAAGACAAAGCTGTTTTTATAGCTGCTAAAAATGTGTTAGTCATAAATATTACAATTTCGAAATGGAAATTGCAAAATTATCAATAAACCGATGTCTGGTTGCCGAGCATCTAAAGCCCGGAAATAGCATGCAATAAGTTTATAAACAACCCTTTCCATGCAGCCATGCCCAAAAGCTGCTTATCTTCACATGAATTTTGAAAAATATACCCCCACCCAAAAAAAAAAAAATTTAATTAAAAAATTTGTAGCGCTTCTCAACTCCAACCTTCAATTTATCTCCATTTTTTATATATAAGAAAATGATTTACATTTTCAAAATCATTGTCTAATATCCCAATTTTTGAAAAACAATTAACAGTTCCTAGCGTTTGATACCAAATTGAATTCCCAAACAGATTCCAATTATTGAAAGCAATTTTCCTTTTTTCTTTTTTCTCTCTCTTTTTTTTCCCCCCCTCAAGGAATTGAACAAAATCCAAACAAGAGAAAAGAAAGAGAGATTCGAGACCTTCTCGTTGAGGGAGTTGCACTTGGACTGTACATAGCCATCGGCGTCGAAATTATCGGACTTGAAGACGTTGATATTTTCCTCGAGCTTTGTGCCGGAGTCCTTGGGGTTGCCCTTCGCTGGCGTCCCCCTTGACCGAGACGACTTCGCCGAAGCCATCGACTCACAGTACTTGATTTCTTGCTTCAGATCAGATCAGCAAAACCAAACATCCAAAAAAAACAAAAAAACAAAATCAACCGAAATTTAGGGCTTGTGATTTGGCAACAAAATCGAAACGAAGTGATTGGATTCGGATCGCGTGACGAGGATCGGATCTACGGGTGAGAATGCACTGTCGCGAGATTATTCAGCGAAAAGCTTGTGATTGCTGCCGCGGACGAACACGGAAGAAAAAACGCACGCGCGTTGGCGGAACTGCGAGACCAAGTATCGACAGCAGTTTGGTGGCTCGCCAGCTCGACTACTTTTCTTTTTTTTTTTTTTTTCCTCTCTTGTATGATATGTATCTTATCTATTTTCCACCTTCTTTAGTTACTAATTTTCTTTTTATGATCTTTTTAAGCTATTTCTTTTTAGAAAATTTTTTAGATAAAATGAACTTTAGGTTTTCGATTAATTGAAATGAAATAATTTGACCAAATATTCTTTTTTTTTTCTCAAATATTTGTTATCAATACATTGAACAAAATACTTTAAAATAGAAAAAAATAATATAAATACTTTAATATAGAAAAAAATAATATTGTATATAAATAGTTTTCTCATGGTTTTTTTTGTTCACCTTTAATTTTATTAAAAGTTTAATATAATGTTTTTCGTAGCGTTGTGTATTTTTTTTTGTTTAACATATGAGTTATCATGTGATATTATATAAATTTGATAAAAATTAATTTTGTACCTAGTGAAACAAGTTTGAGAAAGTTAAAAAAAAATTAATAAAAATTAAATTTTTATTATTTATTTTTTTATTTTTTATTTTTTTGGGTCAAAACGGTCCAAATTAGAAACCTTCAAATTGGACGATGAATCAACTTTAAGCTGAAAATAATTGTGTGCTGAGCTCTGTTAGGCCCTCAAAGCCTCCAAATAAGTAAGAGGGATTCTCCACTACTCTGCGTGGAATATAAGGTTGAAGGGGAAAATAGAATTACGAAGGGAAAGTTCGTACAAGAATGTATTTAGTAAGAGGATTAAAAATTAATAAAGGAAAATTATAGACATAATTGTTAATCTTTTAGTACCTCCTCAAAATTTTACATTTTTCATCTTTTATGTTAAAATTTTAACATTTAGGGGCCGATTGGACGAGGACAAAAGACCCCTCCAAATCTTATACCTGTCTAAAAGGGTGGGACCCACGTTTTGCCATGGTTTGGCAAATCATTTTCTTCCCCCCTCTTCCTTTTCCCCCCTTCCTTTTCCCCCATCCGTGACTCTTCCCGAATAATTTTTGGACACCCTTGAGCCTAACCAAAAATTATCCGGCTCTAGACCCATACTTTTTGACGTTCTTAATTTCGTTATCTCCTTATAAATTTTAAAAAATGTGATATTTGTAAATTCATTTTTATAAATTTAATTTTTTAAATAAATTTATTAAAAATTAAATTTTCAATGAAATAAATAATATACCTTCAAATTGTTCAAAAATAAATAAATAGAGTAGGTTTTGTAATTTAATATTTAATTTAGTAAGCAACCAAGTTTTGGACACTATAAGGGCAAAAGAGTCATTTAACTGTTTTTTTATCACTCATCCCCTTTTATTTATAAAATATCCAAACCAAGTCAAAAGTTATCCCATCCATAAATATCACATCAATGTGGGCCAACCATCTAAAAATAATACTCCCTCTTATCTTATACCCCCTCTAAAACTTATCTCTTGAAATTTTAACACCATCCAATCGGACCCTTAACTTGTTAAGAGGGAGGATTATTATTAACCCACTTAATTTTTTATAAAGTATATCAACTATAATCTATAGGGGTAAGCAAAATCAAACCGAAATCAAAAATTTTAAAAATTAAACCGACAATTTAATTTTTTCAATTAATTTGATTTAGTTTAATATTTATAAATTCGGTTTGAGTCTTAAAATTAAATCGGAAAAAAAAAATCGATTCAATTTTTATAAATAGAAAGGGGTAAAATTTTAGATAGTGACCTCTATCCTCATTTAGCTTCATACTAAATGCAGCCTAAGAGGAGAAATGGAGTGAATAAAAGGATTGCCAGAAGAGGAGGGAAAAAAAAAAGTTCTGTTGAAAAAACTTAAAAGAAAAAGAATCTCGCAATTTAAATACTCTTCCTTCCTAGGTATTACAAGGGAAACAAAAATTTTATGTTTATTAAAATGTTGACATCCCTTTTTCTTTCCCTCCTTTCCTTTTATAATCCTTCCCTTTAAATCTCTTATTAATCAAAACAAAAGCACGGAACTTTCCAAATCCCTTCCCTTCTTTCTCTTTTCCTCCTCTCCTCTTTTAATCCTTCCCTTCCTCTTTTAATCCTTCCCTTTCAACTCTTTCATTAATCCAAATACTTTTCCAGATCTACTCCCTTCTTATGGTGCATTTAACATTTCCCCTAAATAAAATGGGTCAACTATTGACAACTCTGCATACAGCCACATAATCTTTGTTTCTAGGCTTCTTTTCTACTAATGAATCGTTTGGATTGCCCAAAAAAAACAAAAAACAAAAAAAAAATTAAAAAAAAAATTTTTTAGCAGTTATATAAAAAAATTATTCTAGAATAATAGTTAGATATTTTTATTTGACTTAATATAAAATTATTAAAAATTATATAAAATAACACGTAACAAAATTTTAATAAAAAATCTTAAAAATTTTTAAAGTTTTGTATAACTTTCTAGTACAAATATCACTACAACTTTTTAAAAAATATAACAAAACCGCTGAAACGCTTTATTTTAGTCTGTTTCATTAACTTTTGAAAATCTTTTTTTAAAATGAAATCTTTTTGAATTTAAAAAAATTAAAACTTTTGCAGATTTTTTTTTTAATTTTTTGAATTTATTTGGCGCTCCAAACACTCTAAATTTTAGTTTTCCTGAACAGCCATTACCAACTACTTCAAATCGAATTATGAGGCAATGTTCTTCATTTGAGACTGCACCTTCTTCAAGCAAGTCTTTGGAATAGGACTACCAAAAATCATTCATTTGCCTCATTCATGATTGCTTAAACGCAGTAAACCACCACATCGCCCATATTCCTTCTCCTCTTAACGAGAAATTAAAGAAATTATTCTACAACCGCCTCATAATGTAGCAGCCACTATAATTTTAATTTTTTTTTTTTCTGATATTTCAAGGTGTCCGGATCAGCTTGCGCGCACCTCGACTAATCCCTGAGGGCTCTGAAATTAACGACCGGATAAACCTTCCAGTGATCACGGTATCAGTGACAAACGGGTTTCAAACCTGAGACCACAAGGAGAGCAAACCCTTTGACCCCGAATCAATTTCCACTGAACCATCCAGTTTTTAACATTCACTATGTTAGTGTGCTGCTTTGACATCCACATTAAGGAACATCGAGTGTACACGTGTTTGGATCTTAAAAATACATGGAAAATTTTCCCACAAAGTGGATC
>QLOD02000033.1:31459233-31473125 GCA_003260245.2 Sideroxylon spinosum | reverse complement strand
CAGAGACTTGGCATGTTCTGTACACTTGGAAGTAGCCACAAAATCTCAAGGAACGACTCTCGTTTGTCACTGCAAGAAACCACGAAGTGATTGAAGTCATGCATTGCGACGTCGCCGAACGCACCGCTGATATGGCTTAATGAAGATCTTCCCTAGAGGAGTCTTCGGAACAGGAATCAATTTACCAATCACTGCGAGGGGCCAGCTGTAAGAAGAAAGGGCGAGAAAGTTAAAATAGTAGTTTGGAAAACCATTTTTACGTGAAAAGTACTTGAACTGAACACAGTATCAAGTTCTGGGGTAAATCAGTTCAAAGAATCATCAATTTTTCTTTTTTCTAATAGAACTGGACTGTCTCACTTAACAATATTCTTAGTAATGTTGAAAATTTCATGATTAGATCCATCTGCCAACAAATTTCATAATTGAGATGCATGAGTCAGAAATCACATTAAGCCACCTTTTTTTAATATCTTTCATCTATTTTGGTGATACGAAAATAATTTCAACCAATATCTAGTGTGTCTATTATATAAAAAGGGAGAAGGAATTTCAGTGGGGTGAAATTTGGAGAGGAGGCATGACACCCAAAGTAGCCCTATTTGTTTGGTGTGTGGTTTGGAGAAGAATCCTAACCGTTGATAAAATCTTTAGGAAAAAGGGCAGTTAGTATATAGGTGTTGCTCGTGTAAAGAACTATGGGAGTCCCCTGAGCATATTTTCGTTCATTGTTTGTGGACGAAGAACTTGTGGGACTTGCTATTATTTAGTGTTTAGTGGGTGTTTCCAAAGGAGATAAAGAATTTGCTTAGTTCTTGGTGGGGCTACAAGCCAGGTCAGCAAAACAAAAGAAATCTTGCATGTGGTTTGGCTCCTTATTGTTTATTTTGGTTAGTTCAGAAGCAGAGAAATTGTAGAACTTTCCAAGGGGTAGAGTTAACAATATATAAACTAGAAGTGGGGCACACTGTGTGTGTATATCTTTAATTATTTTTTTGTTTTAGTTAAAAAAAAAAAAATTTCTCAAATGATAAAATAATGAGTAATTATTAGTTAAATATATTTTAAGTAAATAGTAAGTAATTAAAGATCATTTTAATAGTACAAAAAAAATTATAAAAATAGTGGGGATTCAAAGGGCATTTAAGGAAAACAAAAAAGTAAAACGGTAAAAGTATTTAAATAACTTTTAAAAAAATTCAAAAATTACTCACACCCCATTTTCAAGTTGAGGTTGGTTATTGATGGTTAAGGGATAGTAGTGAAAGAAAATAAAAGCTTCACTAAGTAGCTGGTATTGTTAATTTTATAGCTTTATCAACTACGCCTAATGTTTCCTTATTAAAATAGTATAGTTTGTATGTTTTAAATAGTTGGTTGATGGAGGGTATAAAGCTGGATTTGAATTCTTTTTTGAATTTTGCCAATAGCATAACCGTTTAGCTTTCGGAGGGTTCTTTAATAACTTTTTATTTATAAAAGAAATAAATAAATAATAATTTCAACCAAACAGGTATCAGTTAATGAATCAACTTGAAAACTTCAATAACAAGGGAAACAATCCAGAGCTTTACCTGAAAATTCCAATAACAAGGGAAACAATCCAGAGCTTCCAACTGAGTCTAACCGTTGAGGTGAAGTGTCCAAGAAACTCGATGATAAGTATCTATTATACAAGAAAGAACAGTAGTGTCGTTAATATCAACCATAAGGTAATAACACTGTATAAAGACATAATGGCCTCTCACCTGAAGTACAAATGTCATCCCGACAATCCCCATAAAAAGGCGGTTTCTTGTGATTCCACTAAAGACATTGAATTGATCTGGCTTTCGGGAATTGAACTCATTGAATATCTGTAATTCAACTACGTACTTAGTGAAATTTTCAGCCTAAGTTTCTCAAAATATAGGTAACACACTGCAAAAATTCAGCCTGTTCAGGTATCAGTTTATTCATATCAAACCCAACAACTTGGCAACTGCACCAAAGACGGTAAAGAACTCCAATAAATTCGTTCCCCTAGAAATGGCAGATGGACTTACTTGACAGAGGACAAATGCATTGAATATCAAGGTATTCTTCAATTTATTAGCTTGTTTCATGCTTTTTTGATTTAAGCTTAGAATGCTCTTTCCAGCAAAATTCAAAACAAGGAGTACAGTAACTTGATACAAAGCCTGCATCAGTCCAAAACAATCAGTAAGAGCAAAGTTTGTGCCACATTCCCAGCTTTCTCAACGACCACAAAAGGGGTCTCTCAAAAAAAAAAAAAATTAAATAAATAGGCTAGTTAGAATTATTACAACCTGGACAATTAAGTTCCTCCACATGATATTTGTTATGAGAGGTTCCCTGAATATTAAGAAAAAGAAAAGCAATTATGCTCAACATAAAATCAAATTAGCCGAAAGTTTCAACTGAGCAAAACAATTCAATATTATAAGACACTTCTGTTTTTCTTTCATCTAACAAATGAACAGACAACCAAGTAATCAAATAGTAAAGCTAACTTTGTCCCAAACTTCATTTTACACAGAGGAAGATCAATCTTAAAGATAAGAATCTCATTTTATAAATTACTTGTCATTACTCTTAAATCACCGACAAGAACCAAACCCTGGAAAATGGGAGGTTGCCTTAGACCCATTTCAACTGAAATATTACTCTTTGGCCAAATTAAATCCACCACATAATTCAGGCATGATCTTGTCATCTCATTGGATGGGTGGACTTGTGACACAATAAGCGGATTGGGGTATTTAGAAAAGTTGGATGCAAGAAAGGTGTAAAGTTTTCATTTTTAATATTAAGTGGTGCCCATGACCAGCTCGGAATCGCATGAAATTTGGCAGGGAAGTGGAAGACAGTCTTCTAATCAAGGCTCACTATTTTTCCATGACCTATGCAAGATTTCAAGAAAATTTCATCGTTTGGGCTGTCAAATCCTTGATTTTGCTCTTTCAAGAAACATTTGGATTGTTGATAACTTTTGCTATGAAATTCAAAATTCCTTTTTGTTTGTTTTGGCAATCTTACCTTTTCTTCTATTTTTTTTTTATTCATGTGCTTAGTTGGATTTCTCCATTTTCGGTAAAATTTTAATTAGTTGTCAATTGAGTCCTATTCGGGTTTGGAATTGTCTAGTCTTCCAATATCAGCCACGATCTCCAAATTTTAAGGTATTACCAAAATCTAGTCAAACCACTTAAGTTTGCATTCACAGGCTCAAATTCTTTTTCATTAAACATGAATACTTAAGGAGTGTCTAATCACTGAAATGGAATGTCAATAACTTTGGCATTAGAAACCCCAATTTTATTTCTTACGAATTCTAAGGAACTTAATAAAAGAAACCATTGAGAAGGAAGATGGAATGTGTAAGACACAAGCTACCTATGCTATGTACTACCAGGTAGCCTTTTGGTGCCCAGATTATTAAACTGGAACATCAATTGCATCCATTGAGAGCCTAAGTTTGAATAAAATCAAGCAATTTCAAAACCAATGGTGCAATCATTAATACTTGCCCTCCTCCCACATACCTTCAAAATTGTGAAAAACCAATGACGTGCATAGCAGATTGAACTAATAAACATAGAAGACTTGAAGATCAACTCATATTGACCATCTTGTTTATAGCCCCATTCACTTCATCCAACATCTTAAAAGAAGGATGCTGAATGTAATTATCCACATATTTTACACGAAAAGTTATAAACAGATCCAGCCTCAATAATTTTAGATATAATATTGCATATAAACATAATCCGACAAAACCTAACCTTCGGCCAACTGGAGACCTATGCATGAGATGATCAGTTGGTGGTTCAGTTGCCAGTGCCAATGCTCCAAGAGTATCCATGATAAGATTAACCCACAGAAGCTGCACCAACAAGATACAATTTACAAGCAAGAACTAGAAGATTAATCCACAAAATATTGAACTTCCAAGAAAACGTCATATTCATACATTTATTTCACTTTTTTTTATTTAACACAAATGTTCTTGATCAAAAGACAAATTCTTCTTCCAGAAAACATAGAATTCATGTTATTAAGTAAAAAGTGATCTATTGCCCTTCTTACCCCCCTCCCCCTTCCTTTTTCCCGTTGCAACAACATACATTTTACAAAAAAGAACTGGAAGATTAGCACACCAAATACTGAATTTCTAATCAAGACATCTGTTTATTTCACTTTTTTATATAAAAACATCATAGTTTTCACGAGGCAAAATTTTCTTCCAAGCAACATATAATTCACGTTGTTCTTTTATGAAGAAGTAAAATTTGATTTATAACCCTTCCTGATCCTTGCCCCATGCTGGCCTCCCAGGGGTACTTTTTATCACAGATACAGAAGTCTTCAAAATTTGCAGGCCTAGGCAAATGTTTTGAGGAATTTAAGCCAATTTTGGCACAGGATTTGCCAAGAAAAATGCCATCTCAGCTTCTACATCTGAAGCCTACTAAGGTAACAACTAGAAGATTATAATTCATGAAATTAAAAAGAGTATTTCGACCTGCACTGCATTTAAAGGAACGTCACCAGCAGTAATTGCTGCCACAACATTAATTATAAGAGCTGCAACATTAACAGTAAGCTGGAACTGGATAAATTTTTGAATATTTGCATATACGGAACGGCCCCAGCGGACAACCTACAAGGAAAGAAACTGAATCATGATGGCACCAGATAAAGTAGTTTCAGATGATCTCCCACTGAATAAAACCAAAAGGAGAGAAGGAAAAGGAAACCTATTGAATGTCACCAGATTTAATTATGATGCCAAAATTGAAATAAGATATTAAAGATTTTGTTTTATTTTATATTATTAGTATTTATTTTATTCCATATTAATAGGATTAGATTTTATTTTATTCCATATCATTAGGATTGGATATTTTATTTATTCCTTATGATAGAGATTTTATACGGATTGATTGATAGATATTCATCTTGGATTCGATTTCCTTAGAGAATTGATTTTGATTTTGAGTTAACTTGAGGAATGATAGCGTCTGATTAGCCTATATAAATACCAATGATTCTAAAGTTGGGTAGACTTGAATTATTGAAGAATATTGATATGAATAGCTGTTTGCCTTTGTTTTTTCTCCTACTCTTCTTTCTCTTCTTCTTGCTTGATTTCTTGGCTTTACTTTTTCTGGTTCCGCATCAAATTGGCATCATATTACCATTCTCCTATTTGGATAAATTTTTAGTGTTAATTACCCTCCTCACCCCTCCACAAGCCATAACAAAATGAGAAAAAAATAAAACTACTAATTTGATATTTAAGATAGTATCTCCTGAGCCAGAGTGATGTAGCCCACTCATGAAAATGTAGATATTCCCAGACTGTTAACTATTTAGTGTCAAGAAAAATTAATAAATAAATGAAACAAATCACAGAGCAAGCTTCCTCGTCAATATTCTTTAGCTACAACTGAATGTCAGCCCCAAGTTTAGGAGTAATTGATTTGACAACAGGTGTTATTTGTGTTCAATATTTCCACTTTTTAGCCCATCACGGCAAGATAATAGTATATGAAAATAGAAATTAAATGGATTTACATGTCAATATGTCATTGTCTTCACATATTAGATTATAAGAACCACTGTTATCACAGATATGCACCATTGCAGGCCAATAATACAGCGAGGGCCTTATTGTTTTCTTTAGTATAGATTATAATTGTGCCATCACAAGATATAAAGAACAAAAACCTTTCTCAATTTCCTGAGTACTAGCACAAGTAAGCATTTGCCCACGCTAACCTTTACAACTGAGGCAAAATTATCATCCAGGATGATGATATCTGAGCTTTCCTTCGCAACTTCAGTTCCTTGGATGCCCATGGACAGACCTATATCTGCCTAAAACGCAAGAAGGTGAAATTTTGATCAGCTACAACGAGAAAATGTTACCACCAAAAATAAATATTACGGTGTTTCCAATGGAAAAGTTGAATGTATAGATATATGCCACATAAATGGCATAACATAAATCAAATCAAAGCTGCATAACAGGCAGAAGGGTTCATCAACCTAGGGGTCCCGCATACCAAACTAAATTGACTACCCGTCCCTCTCCATTTAGACACAGTGGCAACATACATTTCCTTGATTGTTAAACAGGCTATGAAGGGCATCTATCAACATGGAGCAACTTACCAGATGCATCATATATCTTATATCTATATAAATATAAAAAATACACACGCGCACACACAGAGTTAAACCTCATGTAGTGCAGGAGCATCATTAGTTCCATCTCCAGTTACAGCAACGACTTCCCCTACTTCACGTAATGCTTGCACAAGTAAAAGCTTGTCACTTGGAGAAGACCTTCCCATTACCTATACACCAAGACACATAATTAATTGTACGTGGGCCCAACATCGAGTAACTCACCAATGATCATAGAAAGTTCAAAGGATACAAATTACCGATATTTTCTTTACAACTTGCTCCCTTTCTTTCTCAGATAATTGACGGAATGTCTTTCCTTCAATAATATTAGGCTCGTTGATATCTTTGTCAGAAGCAAGTATTCCACACTCCAACGCAATTGCCTTTGCCGTTTGAAGATTATCTCCAGTGACCATGCGTACCTATTAGTTGTCAGATGTTTGGATCCCATCATCATTTTCTCACTCAGAAAAAGCACATAATACCGAGAAAATCAGCACCATGAACTATTTGAAAGTTATATTTAAAAAGTATCAATGAGCGATGTTTACTCAACAAAGCAAATATGTCATAAATTGATATGGAGTCTGCACATATACTCAACAAAGCATACTACATTCCTTGGTTACAAAGAGAACACCCTTGAAATGATGCTTCTACTACAGAACCATGATTCTGTATTCCTTACCATAGAGCAAGCGCTTTCTGCTGTCACAACCACCGTTCTGTCATAAGCTAGACGTTTCACAGGTTCAAGGAATTAAAAACTTGAAGTAGATAAAATTTCAAATGGAAAACAGTAAGGGCCACAATAACCCCATGATATAACCTACAAGTATAGCAGTGTAGCCTGGAATTCTCCTTATGATTTTTCTTTTTCCAAGCACAAGATATGCAAAATAACGTATTGATTTGTTTTATGAGATACAGACGAAAGAGAAGAAATAGAGGGAGATAAAGAAAGTTCACTTCGTAGTTTTCATTTGTATGCACGTATGATAAATTACCACTCAATTGACTACTATGACTGAAGCATCAGATTGAAAGGCCAATGCCTAGAGTTTGTCCCTTATAGGGGCTGTTTAGTGGCAAGATCTCTATCAATTGAAATGGAGGTCACTAGTTCAAAACCCCTCAGACCTGGATCCTAATTCTGGTGGGTGGTTTAGGAGCTCTAGGGGATTAATTCCACTGAAGGTGGAGATAGCTATAATATCAACAACATAACGAGAAAAATAATAATTCAGGATGTTGGAAAGGGTGGACTAGTTACAGCCAACATCCTCCTTTCTTAATATAACCATGATTAGATTTGATTGACAATCCATTTGCCATTGTTACACGTAATACAACCAATAACACCCGCACATTTGTTCTATTTTCATAACTTACAGTCTTCTGTCCTTTGATCAATGGTAAATCTCCAGCCACAAGACCAAAAGGAGATGAATGACAAACTTGAGATATGAGACCTTCCCTGGAAAAAAATCCTAAGAATATACAACTGATCTACATGTAGAGGACAGGAAAAACAAATTGATCTCACTCCACCAGTTCCTCACCAGTAAACAGGAAGGAAGTGGAATAAAGTCACTGAACTTCCTCCGATACAAAACCATGTAAATTTTGTTGATCAAGATCAGGATCAAAGCAACAAACTGTTACTTTTAGCCCCACCAATTCTTTCCTCAAAATACAGGCAAAGAAATTGCATTGCACTTACACCAACAAAATAAATTTTTATTCTCGCCATCTGGGCACATTTTATGATCAAAATGACGATGGAAGAGACAGACTGTCTTACTTAAACCACATCATTCGTTCTTTCTTAAGATGACCGGAAAAGAAACTGCATTGAACTAAACTCCAACAAATGGATTTTAAAATATCAAAGTCCAAAGCATGTGGATTCTAATACAACAACAAAATCTCAAATTGCTGAGGCAGGAGGCCAACTTGCAATGCACCTCCAAATGTTTCATTAACACTCATAAACAGACGATAAACATAAGCCTAGATGTTGCTTCAAAAGGTTCCAAATTTCCTCTTTGCCAAACTAAACTACAAAAGGAAATTCTTGCAGTCCACATTTCAAAACCAATTTGTCTCTTTTAAGACTCGTCTAGTTTGCTGTAAGGTGGTGAATAATTCATTGGTTTCAATCAACATAGCATATGCATATAGTCACCAACAAAAAATAATTACCTTAACACCAGCATCTCTGCATAGTTTCACCGCATCTTTGACCCCTGGACGACAAGGATCCTAGACAAAGATGCATATTAGCTGAAATTAGAACTTAGTTAACACATTTTAAGAAATTTATTCAACAATGGAGAAAAATTAGTACTTGAGACTTTACAATTAATGCATTCCCAATGAGGGAAACTATAAACCATTCCCTGACAGTAAAAGAAAGGTCAAGCAACATTATTAATCAGCACAAGATGAAAAACTAAATCCAATTTTTTGCATTTCTGCCTTCTTTAAGAATTAGCCTGGCCTTGAGCATTTACTGATGACCCAAGTGTGGGTCACCTTCTACTGAATTCTTCCTTAGATTCTCCATCAGCGTCTTTTTTAATTAGTTTCAAAACTACATGCACTTAACAACAGTAAAACCTATAAAATGGTCACTCTCTATGGGGACAAGCCAGAATAGAAGATGACCACTTATTGCTTTTAAGATGCTTGCCTTTATGCCAACAATGGCCAGCAAAACAAGGTCATCTTCTGGTAAAATCCATTGAGATAGTTGCTCTTCATCAATAGGAACTTTCCCCATTTCATACGATCTGAATGCTATTGCTACGCAGCGCAAACTTTTTGCACCCATATCATCAATAGCTTCCTTAAAAAAGGCCTGCAGAAAGGGATTAAATATCATTACCCTGATTTGAAAATTTTAATTTTAGATCTCTAAACAAAATTCATGAAAAAAATTTCTTCTTCAGCTAAAGAATGAAAGATTATGATTGACCTTATTCTCATTAATGGATTGCTGGAAACCATTACAGTCAATATATCCCGTACATGAGGCAAGAATAATTTCAGCTGCTCCCTTCCAGTGTATGAGAGCTTGAGACTCAGCCTGTCAGTACAGTAGAAATAAAAAGATTATCCCATTAAATTAGCCAATGTTATTTAGGAGTTCACATGGTGGGCTGTTCTTGTAGTAAGGTGGTTTTCTCAGACAAGAGTTACAACCATGACAAAGGGTGTGCTCTGGTTGAGGACCACACAACTGTGCCCAAGGGGTTGAGTGGGGACCACTTGGATGAGCCGAGGGATGGTGTGAATACACATTGACCTTTGGTTGAGTATCATATACAGCAGCTAAAGGCCTACACATGGCTAGATTGTATTGGACCAAGTGTGGGCCATAAAACAAACAAAACCAAGCAAGCTTCAACATAATTTGAAGTTTGCTAATTTTTTGAGCTTTGCTCAATTTAAATTTATATATATATATATATATATATAATTGAGCTACTTGGCTTGATTAAAGCTTGCTTAAGATCGTCTTAAAAGGTTTACAGCCAAAACCAGGTGTCATGTAATGTGTGATGCTTGTGATTACATGTCAATCAGCTGGGACAGCAGATCCGCGCACCTACATTCTCCATGTTTGATCCAAATAAAGGACTCAGACCTAGTACTAGGTACTCAGGTCTGATTTAATGTTGGCTAAAACACAGTTAAAGCCAAATCAAACAAATTAGTACCCTAAACTGACTTAAAAATACATGCAGTAACTATTGTACTCAACGTACTATCCAAGAAGCACCAACTCAATTGAGTGTTTTGTTTTTGTTTTTTTTTGGGGGGGGGGGAGCAAACAAGGCAAAATAAGGAACAACTTGTCAAATCATCTATGTACATTGAGGAAATATTAATACAAGATGAACCCCCTTTGGGAAATGCTATCAACTAAACTCGGCAGACCTTGCCAAAAAAAAAAAACTAAACTTAGCAGTGTTCATTGTCTCAAACAATCTGATTATCTATGGACTAGAAATCAGAAGGTTAAAGGCTTTTTCACCAGCCATATAATTTGCGATTAGTAATCACGAAAAGTTACGACATAGAAAATGTCCATCCAATGGTGTGCAAAATTCAAATTGAAAAAAAAAAAAAAAGTAAAATAAAAAGGAACAGTAGCAAATCAATTACCTTTCTTAATGCAATACCTCCTCGTTTTTTCTCTGAATTGAAAGGAGAAACATGAAGAATTGCAGATTCTGACCTAACAACATGAAAGTTCATACCCAACTACAAAAAAAATAAATAAATAAAAAAGATAAAATAAAAATAAATAAAATTTGCCATCAACCTCAGGTGAAAAACTGAATCAAAGGCAAAAACTGAAATGCTGTTAAGAGAGAAGGATACCTTGACACCCCATTGAAGAATAGCCTTTTCAGTGGGAGATCCGGAAACCTCTATATCACCACTATCCTATTATTTCATAAACAACCAAAGGTGGATTTTACTCTTGATTGGTAATTACATGGAATTCAAATGATTAAAGGCAAGGACCCTAACAAAATGCTCATGAAAGGAACTTAAAATCTCCCCATGGAAGTAGTTCAAATATGAGAGGAATATATGTTGTGTGGAGAAGATTGTATTAAATGTCAAGGCATGATCAGCATCAAATCATTTTTATGCCACCTCAGAAAATGACAGTCACACGCTTCTCTCAAATTATACCGGGTAAAAATCAATCAAGTTGAATAAAAGACTACTACTAAAGTCCTACAACACCGATTACGAAGACTGAGCATTTGTTGACTGAGATTATGGCCCTAGATGCGCAGAATGGAAAGTCGTTGTCCGTATAGCTGACCAAGTAGTTGGA
Source organism: Sideroxylon spinosum (assembly GCA_003260245.2). NCBI lineage: Eukaryota > Viridiplantae > Streptophyta > Magnoliopsida > Ericales > Sapotaceae > Sideroxylon > Sideroxylon spinosum. The sequence continues at coordinate 31,462,066 of QLOD02000033.1, read as the reverse complement.
AAAGTGATGAGTACCAAAAAAGACCAAGTGCTAAAGATCCATTTCATATTCCAGATAGGCCAATAATTAGAGTTAGGGCAAAGAAGATCAAGGAAGCAATGCTTGGACTTGTTCAAGCTACGTCGGATGAGGCTTTAAATGCAATAAACAAGAAAATAGTGAAGATGAGCTTGAAAGAGGAGAAACCAAGATTTGTACATGTAATCCAAGCCAAAAAGAGCGGCCTAGACCACTAAAACTAACAAGGTGTTCAGCCAAGGCTATCATTCGGCCTAGGATTGAATTGAGAAGGCGAATTGGGCTTTTAAAGAGTGTTTTAATTAGTTTTGGATTTTACTTTATGTTTAAGGCATGTTGGGCTCTACAACTTGTTTGGAGCTTTAAATTTGGCTTTTAGAGTTATGTTTTAAATAGGATTTGGGCTTGTGTCATTGTTTTAATGTTTTTGGGCCAAACTTTGTTAATTAAAATGGCCTATGGGTGTGAATTATTATTAGGACAGACTTGGGCTACTTAATTAGGTTTAATTGTTTAGTTAGGGCTAGTTTTCTTTGTAAACACTTGTAAATTGGGGATTGAGTTATCAATAAAAGATTAGAGTATTATTTTGCATTAACGTGAGTTATGTTTCCCTCTTGTTCTTCAAAGAACTTATCAAGAATTCGTTCTCATGGCGTTCTTCTATTTTCAATCCAAGATTCTTGATTCAAGAAATCAACGAGTCTTGGTTCTGCATTCTTTGAACTTAATATTAGCTTTCTTGGGTTTTTATTCAAGTGATTGCAGGTTTGAGGCATTGGACCAAGGATTCACATCAAAAAGGGATTAATTTAGTTTTGTGTATTGACTGAGCATTTAAGAAACTAGGAAAACAAGGGTGTATTTCAAGAAATTGGGAATCAAAGAATCAAACAACACCCCCCCAAAAAAAATAATAATAATAATAAAACAAAATAAAAACACAAGGCATACTGATGCTGCCCTGTAAAAGAGAGTACCTTTGCGGGAGAAATGCTGCCTGCAGTATTCTGTGCAATTGCCTCATGCAGCAAAGAGGAAACCTCCATCTCAAACTGAGAGCTGTCTTCAGGTGGATCAATCTTCCTTCGTCCAACATAAGCCTCAACCACAGTCATCTGTCATAAAATATTTAAAATTTGATATATCAAAGCTGTGGTCATCTGTTACAAACACAACTCAAAATATAATGATGCATCAAGGCTTTGGAAGGAAGGGTGTGGGAACCCAGACATAGATTCTGAAATACAACAAGAAGAATTTCGATATATATGGTAGCACAAACAGTATTACCGAAAGCATGGCAGAACCCACCTGATTCAAGGTCAATGTTCCAGTTTTATCACTGCAAATGGTTGTTGCAGAACCCATTGTTTCACAAGCTGAAAGCCTACGCACCTGCATACCCGGAACCATTAGGCAAACTTCATAGACAATTACCATAAGTTTTTCAAAGCTACGAATTTCATATAGATGCTACACAACGGAAGAAATGATCAAGATACTTGCCAAGGCCTTGTCTGCCATCATTTTTCGCATTGAGTATGCCAAGCTATCACAGAGTTCAATTACTGAATAAGATCGCAGCATCCAATTTCTATATAGAAAATAAAAATAGAAAAAAGAGAGAAAATCACACCACAATAAAAGAACCAGCCCGCACTTACGTCAAGGTAACGGCCAAGGGAAGCCCTTCAGGGACAGCAACCACAACAATGGTGACCTATATAATTCAGGAATTAGTGAAGAAATACAAATAAAGCAAGTAGAACAAACTTTTTTATTTATTGAAAACAGAACTTACTGCAATGGTAACGATTTTTATGGTTTCGTCAACTGCATCCCTGATACTGGTTGTCCCACGAACAAACATAACTTTTCCATATGCATTTTTCGAGTGCCCAGTAAAATATCTAGGAAATTTTTATTGGGTAACATATTAGATGGCATTAAATTGCACAAAATGACATGACTCAGAACTTAAATTAAATTTACCTAACCAGAAGGATAGCGAGCACAAAAAGAGCTACTGCAAGCCCAACTATGCCGATAAAAGTTGCCGCCCCATTCAACCGTACCTATTAAATTTCATCCAAAGACAGCCTTATGGTATATTCCAAAAATTCATGATAGTGATCATGGAAGGAAGCATTAATTGATGGATGGAATACAACCTGCAAGGGGGTTTCTTCACCAGTATCTTCTGAAATACTTGCCATCAACAATCCCCATTCTGTGTTGATTCCAACACCAGTTACCTTAAGACAGCAAAAGAGCTTATTGCATTGAAGGCAGGACCAAAACTGACCATATTTCATCACAAAATAAATAGGAACTTATCTCAATATGTAAAAAGGCAGGCAGATTATAACCAAGTTCTCTTGCAATACATGTGTATATATAAATATATTTACTGTAATAGTAAGGTAACAACGGGAGTAGCTGCTGAAGCCTGAATTTGATTCAATTTGGTGGAGCTTTTTTATTTTTCCTTTAATACCCTTTTAGCTATCTATGACTTGAAAACATGTGTAAGAAAATTTCTAAAAACTACCTTCCTAATAAGATATTTTACTTTCATGTTTTATAACCACCGATCTTTTTACTTTTATTTTTTAACTTTTATACCCTCAACTCTCTTGATAGAAATAAATGAAGGAAAATGATTTGTGTAGCCGACCCACCTAGTTTGGGACTGAGATTTTTTTGAGGTAAGTTTTATACCCTCAACTGCATAATGTAAATGGGGTAACTATCACACGCATCAAGTGTGTGCTGCTTCTTATTATAATAAAGGAGCACTGAAATATATGGT
>QLOD02000033.1:31448559-31459133 GCA_003260245.2 Sideroxylon spinosum | reverse complement strand
GCACTGAAATATATGGTAAAGCTATTTAGTTTGCAAAACGTTTTATTTTCATTTTCCACTAATATCCTATGTGAGTACATTTTAAAAAAATACCTTCTTAATGAGTAATTTTTCTTATTTTATAACCAATTAATTTTTCTAATTTTTATAACCAACTACGTCTTTTTTCTTTTTCTTTTTTTTTTTTTTTAATGTTAGTCTCAACTACCCATAATGTAAGAAGAGTAATTATCACACGCATCATGCTTACACCACTTCTAGTATGTGTTAGAGAAAGAGAGAGATAGACATCAAAATATTTATGTGGACCAATCATTGACTTCTGTGTAAGCATGAATAGGACTTCCATTCAAGGATTTTACAATGACCAACTGGAAATTTATAAGATGAAATCAATAGTATCATTGGACAAGAGTTTTCAATTCTGACTAAAACATGGGCAGGAAAGAATCAAAAAATGGAAAGCAACTGTCAAAAAGGTTGATTATTTCCCACTATATTCATTGCAATTGGAATGTAGCTTGGTTCAAATATTCAGACGAAAATTATTGATGATAAGTTCAAATAATCTAGATACACTTGTTATAACTATTTTCTCTGTCATCATATTCACCACTAATGTGACAATCAAAGTAACAATAGGAACATACATGATCCTACAACAACAATATCAAATATTAAAAGCATCAGGCAGAGTCGAACAGGTATTTTACCAGAATAGTTCCAACACCATCTGCAACCTTGCAACCAGACATCAGAAATGGTTCCTTTTGATTCTTGTGAACCTACAAAATGATATGGGTACTGAGAAAAATAAGATAAATAATATGGAACATAATCCAACAATAACATTTAACGAGCATACAATCTTGCTTTCCCCAGTCATGCTAGATTCATCAATGGCAAGAGAATGACCAGAAATTAAGATTCCGTCAGCAGGCACCTGCGAAAATGCAGAAGGAAAAAAACTTAATTTTTCTTGCTCTGATTCAAAAGTAGTAATAACTTCCATACAATAGTGATTGTATAAAATGAAAATTTTCTCTCGATGAATATAACCTACTCATTGAAAGGATCGAAGTTTTGTTTTGATTAGCACATAAATGTTTAGAAAATGGCAAAACAACATGGAAATAGGTAAATGTTTAGAAACATAAATTGAAATCTACCTAAATGTAGAAAAATCTAAATAGTAAATTATTTAAACTTCTTGTCTTTTTGGCAGACTATGTTGATTTTGGTGTGTTTTATTGTGTTTTTCATTCCAATCTCTTAGGAAACAGACCATTTAGTTGGAAAGGAAACAATACCTTGTTCCTTTTTTATTAGATTATACTAACCTGATCACCTATCCTAAGAGGTACAACATCACCAACAACAATGTCATATATTGAGATCTTTTCTCTCCTACTATCTCTGACAACCTGCATAAATATTTGTAAAAAATAGAAATTTCGCATCACAAGATCAAGGGATGAGTAATAATGTCAATGCTCCATGCTATAACTGCACAAACCTCTAAATGTATATTTCGTTTTTCTTCATTTAAATTTTGAAACTGGAGGGACTGTCGATAGTCACTTGTTGCTATCAAAATTGGAAGGAAAAAAAAAAAGCGATGCCATTAGTACAAGAAAAAAAAAATGTAAATCTCGCTACATACATCAAAACATAAGGCATAATCAAACAATACGCATCCCTCACATAAAAGTACTGTGGTGAGCAGGGAAATATTTATGTATCACGATGAGGGAAGTTAAAGTATCAAGATGTATAATAAACACTCGCCCAGACCTGAAAACAGAAGTAATTTAGAGTGTTCTCCTTGTGCAATTAATATCTTGAAACTGCCCCCTCACACTAGACTATAACTATCTAATATAAAAATAAAACTAGTTAACGGACAGATTAAATTTGTCCCTGCCTCCTGGGGATATCAAAGGTTCTATCCAAGATCATCACATATAATTTGATAAAACCAGAGTCTTGCAAAACTCAAAACTTCTCAGTATAGAAGCAATAACATATTTCCAAGTCCTGAAGCAAAGATCCAACCAACAAAAATAAAATAAAAAAATAAAAGTGAGAAAATGCATTGGCATAAATACGCAAAATCCTACATATAGAGTCCTACAATTATGGAACTATTCTCAATCCAGATGCATCCTCAATTCTCCTACCAATCAAATGGAATTTGAAAACAGAAACAGCAATGATGAAGAGTAGACTACCGGTAACAAATATCACAAGAAGAACAGCAAAGGCTATACTTCCACCATCGTACCAACCTTCTTCAAGGCCCTATGAGAAATAGAATAGGAAAAGCACAATCTCACATTAGAAAGAAACTAAACAAGCAAGGCTAGGATAAAGGACCATTTATAAGAACCAAAAGCAGCAAAGAAAGATAAAATGGGGGCGGCAACCAAAAGTGCAACTAAGTAGGCTCCACATGTACCAAAAGCTAAAAGAGATATCTTAAACAAAACTGCACTATGCATTGGAAAGGGATCTCAGTACAATAATTTCATCATAAATACTCAATATTTTGGCTAAATAATATCAAAATGGAGCCCACCTCTGTCTTTATTCCAAGTGCCAGTGATGCTATCGCAGCTACCATCAAGATTATTAGGGTTAAATCTTGCCAAGCTTCCCAAAGGAACCTCTTAATAAAAGAGCACAGAATTAAATAGCAACAAGGTAACCTACCCCCCCGGGGGCGGGGGAGAATGTAATAATTACAATGAAAAAACTGCTTTTAAAGATAAAAATTTTACCAAAAAATTCCGGCCCCTTTTCACAGGATACGTATTTGATCCAAAAGCATTTCTTCGCTTTGCTAATTCAGCATCATCACTGTTTATTCCTCTCTCCAGATTTGTTTTTAACAAATCTGCTAAACCTTCCACCTGATACATATGATGAGTTTTACAGTGAAAACAATACACACACACACACACACACACACACACACACATACATATATGACTAGATAACATAAAATAAGGGAAAATGGAAATAATAATTAACTTGCCCCTCCATATTCTTGCAGCAATGAATTATTATGATCCCTGGTTATCGAGACAAGTTGTTCTAGTCCAATTCCAAAATCGCCGTATGGAGTTGGAGGTGATGCTGTGGTGCCTAACACTAAATAAATGAACCAAACGATAAATCAATATGAGAATGAGCAATATATATCACTTACCATGGAACTATCAATCCATGTAGCAAATATCCATACAAGATCTACTAGTATAAGCGTGATCAGGACATTCCAGAGTACTTACTAGGATGCATCTTGTGAAAGAATTTTGATCACGAGGAAAAATATAGAAACTTAATTCGTTATGAAATGTGAATGTGATTAATCCACCTATAAACACTAATGCATGGAAAATAAATTTCCTATGAGCCATTGCTGAATTGCATAAAGTTTATCCTCCTTTTCCATTTGGGAATTTGTCATTCTCCAATGCAGTAGCCCTTGGATTGGCATTATAATTCTGGACACCCAAAAGATTCACAAATAAACCCTCATGCCTTATCTTTCTGATGTCTAATGCTGATCCACCAACTATTAGGCTATCTGCTAAAGATGCCATCAGAATCAACTGACACGTAAAATTACTTGCCAGAAATTTGTTTGAGAGAATTTATCAATTGAAGGTCAAACCATTGCATATGAAAATGCATCTGTTTTATTAACGACCACTGTTTTACTCCACCAATAGGAAGACGAAACCAATAGGAAGACGAAAGAAATTATGCCTAATGAAATAAGATCCAACTTCCAAGGCATACAAAAACCATATGAAGCTCATCTTGTTCATTGTTCAAAACTTCTCTAATCAACACAAAAGGTTAGCATCACAATTAATAGTCAACACCTACCTTCCTTCCAGACAAAACATGATGGCAGAACAAAGACCATAAATTTCATTATGGTCATTGCTAATTGCTTTTAAAATTGACACAAAACAAAAGAGAGTTCTTTTTGAATGAGCATTAGCTGCATGTAGCTCTTTTCTTGCAAAATTTCTTCAAAATTTTGTACCCTATCTGTACTCCCATTGCAGAGCCAATATTTAGATTCCTTATGGTTATAAATTGTTAAAGGAGCCCAACAACATATAAGAGTAGGGACTTCAACCTTAAAATTTAGGTGTTAAGGTGAGGGACGTCCATCTCTATATGGGGGAGTGACTTTTATTACGAGCCGATGTGGGACAACATCTAATAGCTCCTCTCACGTTAGTCCACATGGACATAGGCTCAAAGTGGACAATGGTGAGGCCAAATTTTAAAACCCGCTCTGATACTATATTGAAGAAGCCCAACAACATATAAGAGTAGGGACCTCAACCTCAAAACCTAAGTGTTAAGGTGAGGAACCTCCATCTCTATATGGGGGGGTGACTTTTATCACGGCCGATATGAGACAACATCTAACAAAAATATATTATACTAAATTCATGAGTTTTCAATGAATAGATTTTATGTTGAATTGCATATATCAAAAGCCTCAATTGCAGTTCATATAACATAAGAAAAAATCATTTCCTTGTAGTTATTCCAGAGACATTTTCTAAACACAAAAAATATTTTTGAAAGCAATTTCCAGAGGGTAAGTAAATACCAATTGCTCGTTGCCCAGCCAATTTGAAAAGCAGCGCTGCCTTAAAAACCAAGTAATTAGCAATTAGAAAGTAATTAAAAAAATGCTAAAACAAAGGGGAAAATGACCCTCAGCATATATAACATTACCCTGATGACTTGTGCATGCGCTCTGATCATTCGCCTCCTTTGATCTCTCTCTTCCTCCTTTCTCAAGTCTAAAGTGTACCGGAAACGACGAGAAGCATTAAGCACAAGTGCCGCTTGCTGTAAAGGACCGAAATATCATTAATTTCAAATGCTAACAAACAATCTCACCCAAGCACAGCATGTTTAATAACATCAGCCACCAGAGAAAAAGCTATAGCATACAAAACCTCCTCAATGAATGAAAAAGAAAGAAATTCATGATATCTCAGAGCACTGTTATACATATATATATATATATATATAGAAGACAACTAAACAATATCCATGACTGACAATAAGCCATTTGTCTTCGTAATAGTATAAAAAGATATATCCAAGAAAGCAAGCAACAAGTTTCAATTGATATCAGATAAATCAGATAAAATAAGTAAATGGAATGTGACAATCAAGTTTATGTGGGGATTGAAGACACAAAAGAATTCTCATCAGTTTTCTTTTGAGATTATTTCAAATATATATCGTTCAACTCACAAACGACCATGCTTATAGCCCTAATACTTCTCTTTTTGTCTTTGACTTTTCTACACCGCATAAACTCAAAACTCGTCATCAATTCCAATTGTTTTAATCATCAAGCATTGTTGTTGAAAAATATCGAGTCTTCTCACTTGACTTCAAAAAAATGTAAGAAACAAAAAAATGCATTTGTTTCCTTAAAATGGTCCCAATGACATTAAATAGCCGGTGGAGTATAAAATTTTCAAACCTCTCACTTCTTACTCTATCCATGCATAAAATAGGTCAAGGCCTCACATTCAGTAGATCTGTGGTCATTCATGACCTAGTACATCAGTACCACCAATGGTGAGAGCCCTGACCACCTGGTTGATGAACCTAGTTTTATTACTTTCCAAACCACCAAAAGGATGAATTTTTACTCCTTCAATATGAAATAGGATTTAAGTAAGTCAGCGCTTAATCTGCTAATTACGTTACAACCAGAGAATGCCATGGAAGAGCTTTCCAATTAATCCATCCAAAGCCAGCTCACAAATGTTCAATCCCAAATCTAAAAGCAACCATCATCGAGCCCACCACCACCCCCTCCCCAAAAAAGAAAATAAATAAATAAGCAAAATAATAAGAAGGAAGAAAAAGGAAAAACAAAAACAAAAAAGGATAGAGAAACAAAACAATACTTTCTTTTAACTTTTATACATGCTTCAGCCCTGGACTATGGCAAGTTAAGATACTTTGCAAAGTTTCCCAGCCCCTTCAGAGATGGCAAAAGCTAAGCCTGTTTAAGTTAGCTGTGATAAATACAAGACAAGCCTAGCGTATGCATAATTTGTTAAATTGTCACATGATACGTTGTTGGTGTGTTACTATTTTTCAGGCATGTTTCAAAATGATTTGGGTGCTCATGCTGGAAATACCATGTCTGTAAGCATGTCATCAGCCAGGTATGTAAGAAAATTTGAAAAAGATAGCAATTTCAATCTATCCTCATATCTAAGGACTCAAGCAGATGACTGCAAAACCTAAGAATAACACAAGAAGTATATTTGAATCCATTTAAAGAGTGAACATAAGATCACAACACAAAAAATCATATTGTCAATCATCTCATAGAGGGGGGAAGCCTAGATTCATTTGACAAACTAAAATTGCTATAAATATACTACTTTAAGGTAGCAATTTGCAATTGAGATTGGCTTAACCATAAAATGTATAATTCTATATACATTTGGGGTGGAATAATGGAACTTTTAGGCCCCGTTTGGTAACATTTTTGTTTTTTGTTTTTCTGTTTATGTTTTTAAAATTTTGTAACTGGCAATAAAAACGTGTTTGTTAAATCAGTTTATATTTTTTTGTTTTCAAAAAATATAAAAACTTAAACAAAAAAACGTAAACAAAAAAAGCGTTTTCACTCTGTAATTAATAAATTAATTAATTTAACTATGATATTTTATTAAACTAATTAATTTGATTTAGTAATTATATTTTGCTAAATTATTTTTAGTAAATAAAAAAATTAATTAATTAATTTAAATTTGATTTAATTAATTTAACTAATATTGAATATATTTTATTAAATTATTTTAAATAAATAGCATAGTTAAATTATTTAAATTATTATGAAATATATTTTAGCAAATAATATAATGAAATTATAATTAATATATTTTATATTTACCAGATTAAATGATATGATAATTATATTTTATTCATTTAAATAAATAATATAATTAAATTAATATGAAATATATTTTTGAAATTCCATTAAATTTTTAGAAACTATTAAAACAATAAATATTTTATGAAAATAAAAAATTAATAAACGTAAACAAAATTACATTTGCAAACGTAATTTTAGTTTTCATTTAAAAAAAAAAAAGACAACAGAAAACATAAACAGAAAAACAACAATCTTACCAAACAAGCCAGTGGTAAGGGAACCCCTTATAGCCGCCAGATTCCAATTCATCTCCAATTGTGAAATCTTCTTTTAATCCAACCATTGTGATTTTTAGATAATTATCTATTTTATAATTGCATATAATAATCAATATATATGTTGTGTTGTGTGGATCATCCATTAGGTAGAACAATTTAATTTGGAATCATTCAAACATGAATCTACGTAGGATAGAATAAAAAGAGGTCCCAGTAGTGACAGTTGACACCATTCAATCATTTTAAAGTTTCAAGCAGTCAACTATGAATCTTGAAATTAAGGTTTTTCAAAATTAATCAATAGCTCTTAGATACTCTGTTAGCCCGCCCTTCCTTTTTTTCTTAAAACAGCAACTAATATATGCAACCATACACTTGTCCATCAATTTCCAAATATTTTTTTCTTAAAAGAAATAGAAAAAGAAAAGAAGAAACCGTTGCGTTTCTACTTGAAGAAGAAGATGATGATGATGACGATGACGACGAAGATCACGATAACTAATATATGCAACAATACATTTGCCCATAAATGTCCAAATATTTTCTCACTTAAAAAAAAAAAAGAAAAAAAATTATTGCCCTCCCTGAGTAACCTATTGTTTTGCATCAAATGAAATGTTTTAGTTCTAAGTCTCCCGCTATATAAGTTGAGAATTATTTCACTTGTTAAGTTACAAAATATAGAACCACACAATTGTCGTGGTTTCCATTGCAAAGCAATGCCAACCAATAATATCAAATGTCATCCCAGAATGCTTAAATTGATATTTTTGTGAAAAACATGTGTGAAAGTTGAGTTTCATATTGGATAAATGAAAAAAAGATTGGATCTTAATATCCAATGGCTCACCACTTACAAGGTTTAGTATTTTAACTGGATACGAATCATTCAATATATATTGGGTTCATGTGATGTGGTGTGGATTTTATGGATCCTCCCCGACAGATTGGTTCTACATGCTTACAGGAAAACCTTGGGTGGATCAGACTCCTAACAAATGATATTAGAGCCGATAGCTGACGATCTTTAGGCTAACTCAAAACCGATTTGGTGGGCTTACACGGAGACTCTCGATGGAACTAGAAAAAACCAAGGAAACTTTCGATAGAGTAAGGATACAGGCAGGCCCACTACATGTTGGGCGGACTCAAACCCGATTTGGTGGGCTTGTACGGAGACTCTCGATGGAGCGAGAAAAAACCAAGAAAACTTTCGATGGAGTAAGGACGCAGGTGGGCTTGCCGCATGGAAGCTCTCGATGGAGTAAAAGAGGATGCTTCTCGATTGCATGGAAGCTCTCGATTGAGTAAAAGAGAATGGCTCTGGATCGATGGAAAAGTTCATGGTTAATTAAATCGGTGTTAGAGAGTTAAAAAAAAAAAGATCATGGATCAAGGAGGAGTCAAGTGGATTAAATTGAGAACATGTGTAAAGGTTGAATCCCACATCGAATAACTAGAAAAAAATGTTAGACCTTAATATACAATTAGATGGTTCACCACTTATAAGACTTAGTATTCTAAGTAGATATGGGTAATGTGGTGTGGAATCCATGGAAACTCCCCAACGGGTTGGACTTATGCGCATGTGGGAAGACCTTAGACGGATCAGACTTTCAATAGTTTTAACCTTCCGTTTTTCTATTCGATTCTTCTTTCTAAAAGTCCTAGAATTTAGGCATTTCTCAGTTCATTCACAACAAATTACCAGCTAGGGTTGGCCAAGCAATGCTCAATACAAACTGGGTACAAAATGCTTGATACAAATCCAATAATGATATTGTACGGATGCTATGGCTCCCAGAACTCCCAGAATTCTACTTTGATTCCATTAATGATTAGAAATAATTTACCAGGCCCCAGAATTCAAAAATAAAAAAAAAATTTTAAATTCATCCCGTTCAAAATTTTCCTTTCTGATTAGATTTACAAAAGTGACGAGTAATTAAACCTAAGACCACATTTCATTCAAAAAAAAATGTGAGCAAATTGCCGAACGACATTGCATGGATCCACCAGCAGTAGCTAACAAAAATACGATCCACATTTGGAAGCGGCATTGCAAGGAAAACTCACCCTCCATCTCTTAAGCGACTCGACGGGGCAATTCTTGGTGTTGCCGATATCGAAAGGATCCACAAACTCCTCCTCACGCGGAGCCCAACTGGAGACGCTACCGGCCTCCATGTCCCGGCCATGGTCTTCGTCGGGCCGAACCACCGCAGACGGCGTTTTCACGAACGGATTATTACTCGTCATCTTTACCGATGCAACTCACTGTAGCGAGAGAGATGGCGCCTCCGCTTAAAAATAAGAACAAAAAAATTCAAAAATAAAAAAATTAATAATAATAATCAATGGTCCCCTAAAGAGAAATTCAAAGCCATGTAACCAAACAGGAATCGATTCAACTGCGAACAAATGGTGACAGAGATTACAAGTCATTGTAGACCTAGCTGGACGCCGATAAAATCGGTCATTTTGTTTCATTTTCTTTGTCTTTTTTAATATTTATGAGAAATACAGGGTGGAAGTGGAAAATGAGGGCCTCGTCGATCTGGAATTTGAATGTGAGATGAATTTTTTTTACCGTTGGATGATGAATTGGGGGTTTTAGAGATGAATGGATGCAAGCGAAACCTTTGGCGCCTTTCTCCGATTCTCCCATCAATGACTCCGCGATTGACTCCAGAATGGAGAGGCAGTGAGAGTGACAGTGAGAGTGTGATAATTGTCCAATAAATAAATACAATTTTTCAATGGAAATTTCTGCGAAGTTTCCCGCCAGACCGAGCGTAACTTCCATTTAAAAAGTACCACGATTGCTTGCCCCCTCATTTGTTTCCACGTGTTTGACGAGTTCAAATTCACGGAAAACTCTATCACTCCGTCTGGAAATATGAATTTAATATAATTTTATTTTATTTAAAAAGAATTCTTATCAATTTTTATATTTAGAATTCAAATACAAATTTATAAGTTAAATTTGATTTTATTTTATAACTTAAATTTTAAAATTTTAAAATTATTTGAAATTCAATCTAAAACAATAGTATTCGATGAGAATTCATTCTTTTTCTAAGCAATCTAAATAAATGGACAAATTTATCATTTTATAAAATACTTTTTACTTCTATTATTATAATCAAACTTGGTATTTTTTTTAAATCAAATCAATTCAGTTCTTCAATTCAAATTATATACCAAACACAAAATTTCGTTCATCAAATGAAATCAAATCAAATCCATAATTTAAAATAAAATCAATTCTAATAGTGAAATATTTCCAAACGAAATGTAAAAGTTTTTAAAGCTTTCTAACACATTTTGTATTTTTCGTACTT
>QLOD02000033.1:31204517-31217638 GCA_003260245.2 Sideroxylon spinosum | reverse complement strand
GGGGTATCTAATTTTGAGTAATAGTTCGTCATTCTTTGGTGCAAATTGTATCCCTTCCTACTTCCTGTTTGGGATTACCTTTTGGATCCTTCCTCAGAGTTGTACCTGTACGGGAGAGTTGTACAGTACGGGATAGTGTGGTGAAGTACCATAAAAAGCTAGTAGTGTGGAAAATATTATCTATCTTCAGTGGGACTAGATTAACTCTCATCAAAAGCACCATATCTAGTCTCTTTGCTTACTATTTATCGTGGTAAAAATATTTGGAACCTTTGCAGGAGAGCAACAGATTTGGAACCTTTGCAGCCTTTGTTGAAGAAATGCATTGGCTTTTTGGAGACAGAAGCATTGCCATCAACCGTTGAGACTTCAAGGCCAAGGGTGCAGCTGGAGCGTATGACTGTATGGCTTGGGATCAAAGCATTGTAGGGAGTGGTAGCTTTAATTTCAATTCTTCAAACATCATTTTTCTCCCTGTTTTTCTGCTAATAGTTCTTGCACTTGTCTTTACTTTAAGGCTTGGATTCCTAGAGCCTCCAGCATTCGAAGAAGGCATATTGGAGCGCTATCCTATTTTTCTTAGTATTGTACTTAACCATATCAGTGACGATTCACTTGAATTTTCTTATGCGGTTAATTGCCTGAGGCTACTGTTTGAAATGCTAGGTATATCTCTTTGCGCACTTATTTTGTTTTTTTTTTTTTCTTTTCCCTTTTATCCCCCCCCCCCCGGGGCGGGGGGCGGGTGGGGCCCCATTTATTTGATAATTGATATGATTTGTATGATTTTCATATTGGAACTTGTTTAAGGATGTAAGCTTTGGTTAAGGGCTACATTGTCTCCAAGCGTAATGCGCAACACACTATTGGGTCAGTGTTTTCATACTCGAAATGAGAAAAGCCATAAAGAAATTTTTGACCTTTTCCAGCCTTTTCTTCAGGTATGTCTGAGTATCAGTTTTTCATTATGATTATTTAACAATTGCAATATTTGTTATTTTCTTTTTCATCTCTTTTTTTGATGCTGTGATGGTTCAAGTCATTTGTTGACATTATTGAGGTGCATTAAGTCCAATTCCTACAGTCTCTTGAAGCTTTGCAAGACGGTGAACATGAAAAGCAGCGAAGGCATTTTATTTATTTTCTCCTACATCAAGTGAATGTTAGCAGTAACTTCAGCACTCTGATGAGAAAAAAGGCTTGCCAGGTTCTTTTTGCATCTGAGGATTTTCTATTCTTTTTTATTTTTTATTTTTTTTATTTGATAAGTAAATGAATTTTATTATAAGGCATCATGGGAATGCCACCTGATTATATAAGCCTTCTTCACGGAAACACAACTAGGCTTTCCATGTACTTATTAAAATGCAAAAGAATGATTAACTCATCCGGATAGCCAACTATGGTGAAAGAATACTTTTTCAATCTGTATAATGGAAATTCAATGCCTTGAAAATCTGTTTGATTTCTCTCCTACCAAATCAATCATGATGAAAGGGAAGTAAATGCCTAGCTTTCCTTCCCTCAATGAACTGCCCCTCTTCTGCTTTAGAGGTCAGCATGTTAAAGAATTCCATAACCAAAATGAACGAAAGTGGAGAAATAGGAATGTCTTAGGCCCTATAAGATTTGAAAAAAAACTAGCTGGAGAGCCATTTATTAGGACAAAAAACTTTATTATGGAAATACATCCAAACCCATTTCCTCAGGATCATCCAACTGCTACCATTTTACAACTTACAGTCAATTTTTGTTCTATTGCCCTCAATGAACTGCCCCTCTTCTGCTTTAGAGATGAGCATGTTAAGGGATTCCATAACCAAAATGACGAAAGTGGAGAAATAGGGAATGTCTTAGGCCCCTATAAGATTTTAAAAAAACTAGGTGGAGGGCCATTTATTAGGACAAAAACTTTACTATGGAAATGCACCAAAACCCATTTCCTCAGGATCATCCAACCACTACCATTTTACAACTTCAATCAATTTTTGTTCTATTTCCACATATCTTTGTCATTTTCTTTAAGTATTTTTACTATTTATTGCAAGATTGTATTTGCAGACAGCTATTTTCATCGTTCACCGAGGTTACAAGATGATTCCGCCTTGCCCGCCGTTTGAATGTGCACATATGTGGTAACTCTGATTTTGATTTGAATTTGTGATGGATCTTTATTCTATCAATGCATGTGACTTCCCATTGATGGCTTTTCTGATAAATTTCTTATTTATACATAAAAAATGCACTTGCTTCCAATTTAGTTTTTGCTAGTTTTTTGCTGTTGGTTGAGTGGGGAATGCATGCAAAATGCTCATAGTTCTATATCCCTTTCCAATGATTGTGTCTGGTATAATGAGGATGGAAAACAGTCAAGAAGGAAAAAGAGGGACTTTGGTTTCAAAGAAAAATGAGATTAGCTGGAATGCTGCATATAATTTGAAGTAAATAAATTTATGGTGGTGGATTTTATTGCTTTACCATACTATAGCTACTCAGCATAATAATGGGATTTGTTGGCACAGAGTATACATTGTATGTGCCTCCAAATATTTATCTAGATGCAACTAAAGAATTTATTTATTTATTTTTTATTAGTTTGTCATCATCATTTATTATCTTCTGAGTTGTTTCTCTCAAAATCGTAGTCAATGCAAAGTTAATGATTTCGACAATAACAGTCCTATTTTTTTGGACCAAGTTGAAGTTAACCTTCATGAAGATGTGAATTTTACTAGGCCATTAGCTGCACAAGCAAATGTTTATAGATTTTGCAATTTTATTGGACAGGGGTCCTTCCCTAGTGTCGTCCTTGAGGGATTCATCGCTTCACAATTCTCTGCGACAACCTGCATTTGATCTTATTCAAACTATAATATTATCTGATGCTGCAGCTTTGGTAACCTCAATGCTGAACTGCTGCACACCTCCAAGCCTTACTAAAAACATGTATTTTGAATTCAATGGTGAGGATGAAGATGAAGGTCTTTTGTCTGCTCATGATGTTGAAGAGAAGGACAATAGTTGTTGGCATGAATTCAGTGTGCAGAGTAATGTCATCTCTCGGGAATTTGGAGAATGGATGTGCATTCCAATGCTATGGTTTGACGTTTTAGTTGAGATTGATCCGTTGATCCTTCCTGTATCATTTTCCAAGGCTGTTTTATGGGCTTTAGCTCGTTTTTCTATGGTGGAACCTGAGAACAGCACAGAAATGGCACTTCCAGTAAGAAATTGGTTGTCATCATGTGCCTCAGAAATCTCACACCTGTTTGGGTGGAAGGTTCCTTCTGGTTCAGATGATGGTGGGGATGGGATAGAATCAAAGAACTCAATCAAAATCTCGACTATGCGTATTCCTTTAATCAAATCATTCAAGAGGTTTGTCTCATCTTTTCTGTTATCTTAGTTGTATGCCCTACAATTAGTAATCTGGTTGCTGTAATATAATACCTTGATCTATATGTGTGCTTTGAATTAATAAGCTAGGAGTGTACATAAATTAGTGACTCAGATCCTTTACAGATTAACTGCTCATTTTGCTGTTAAAATGGAGCAAGGAGAGCTTAGGAAGCAGTGGACCTGGGAACCAAGGATGAGTGAAAGCTTGATTCTTCTGCTTGTGGATCCTAATGATGTAAGTGAATTCCATTTTGTATAAATTTAGACTGAAGCGTTGGAGTCTTGGATTTCTTGTAGTTCCTTTTTAATTAAAATTGAAAGTTTATACTTGTTGCAGAATGCGAGGCAGGTTGGTAGGCATATCCTTGAACAAGTTTCCAACACGCGTGGCCTCGCTTGTGGTTTGCAGTTTCTTTGCTCCTGCTCCTCCTCTCTGTCTGCGGTTCTTTTTGGTTTGAGACACGCTTTCAGGCTGGTATTGCATCTTCCTAGATTGCCTCTCAAAAGCAATCTTATCTTCTGCATTTGGCCATCACTTTTGCTAAATGATTATCTTGGACAAGTGTAAATATGGAGTTGAAATGCTGTTAATTATAGAGACTTAAGCGTTGTAAAAAACCTCTCTCTCTCTCTCCCCCCCCCCCCTTTATGTATATTTTGTCTCAAATAATTGGCATGAAACTTTTTTCATTTAACATTTCTGTTAATGGATAAAGGTGCCACTTTTCCTATAAATTAGATTATGGGCTTTTGAACTCGTTGCCTTTTGCCGCATAAGAGCATAAAATGCTTCACACAATATGATCTTTTATATGCGTTAACAGGGTGGTAGTTATGAAATAAGAGAAGGCAAAAATAAGGTTGTCCCATGGAGATTTCTCACAGAGGCAGAAGATTGGTCCTTTCGTCATCGAAAATGATTTCCTTGTGATTATTGGTTGGCATAATTCTCATATAGTTTTGTTTTCCTTTTTTCCAGGTTCAAATGGACCCGGCTTTGCTAAACTTTCAGACTTTACATCATTTCTTCTTTGTTCTGTGCAAGCTACTAAAGGAAGGGGTTATATCCACCACAACCTTGCCTGGAAACTCATCAGATAACCTAAATATCTCAAAGTTCTCTTCACAAGGTGGGTTTCTGCAGCAGCCCATCTTTGATTTAATGTCCAATGAGGTTAATGTGCATTCAACAAGTGATGCCCTGATGTCATGGAAGGAGTTTAGTTGCTTACTGGCAGGACTCGCATGGCCTTTCATTCAGAAGTGCTTGGCAGAAGGGAAGACATTTATTGATTACAAAATCTCCCAGGTATTTTCCCTATTTTTATCTAAATTCTGATTTATCCTTTCATTTCCTTTTTATTTTTTTGGCCCGTTTTTCTAGCAAAACCAAATTATCGATTTGAACTATATGCTTATCATTTGAAGCTATAGGTACTGGGGGTGGAATTAGGGAGTATTATGCAGGGGCCATGCCTCCCACCCCACCACAACAAAAAGGAACGAAAAGAGAGGAATGTAGTTCAATTAAAGCTATAAGGTTTATAATTATACGTGTACATGAAAGTACAAATGACCCCCCCCCCCCAAAAAAAAAAAAATAAAAAGATCTGATCCTACCCTTACTCGACTCTTTCTTCTCTCTCTCAATCTCACTCACACTATTATTTGAGTGACAGCTTGGGTATCAAAATACAATACACTGACCATCATGATGGGTGTGGAAATGAGTGGGTGATTTCTTGCTTGGAGAGAACCTAGCGATTAGTACTAAGACGCATAGATACAGATACGAAAAAAATGATACGGGTACGGACACGAAAATTTTAAAAAAATGAGGATACAAATACGGCAGAGATACAGCAAAAAATTAAAATTTTTATATATTTTTATTAGTTATATATATGAATATGACATTTACGATAAAATTAATTTAATATATAATTCAACATCCAAAATATAACAAAATATAAGTCACAAGATTTTATAATTTTACGAGTTTCAACTACTCAAATCTAGACTTGTCTTAATCATATATTTGAAGAAAGATTATAGGATATGTTATGTGATGTATCCAATATGTATCTTGAAATATCCGAAGAATATGTATATCCGATACGTATCGGATACGGATCCGGCACCCATTTTGGAGTATCTGTGCTTCCTAGTATTAGGATACTGTGTTTTGGTATCTACCTAATTCAATTATTCTAGATTTGCATTCACAATTGGCAATGTTTTGAGCAATTGGGGTTATGATGAATTAGTTTACATGTTGGAGTCTAGGTATCTAGTTTAAAATTCTGAATATGAGCTTGCTGCAACTAAGCTTAATAGGTACTTTTTTGGTTGCTTATTATCTCAGATGACTTGTGTCCGAGTACTTGAGATCCTCCCCATAGTTTTTGAAAGGCTTCACCCCACATTTCAAAAAGTATCTGGGAAGTCAGGGATGATATTGGAAAATATTACTGACTACAAATGGCTTAATGATTTAATGGATTGGGGAAGATCATCACTTACAGTTATAGTTAGATATTGGAAACAAACTGTGGATTCTTTGCTAGGTTTACTTAAGCGGTCATGCAGTGATAATTCTACTTCAGTGATCAGGGCCATTGAGAAACTCATGTCTTGTGGTGAGTTTTCCGCAATTAAGTTTTTGTTCTGCTATCGTTTTCTTATCATATCAGTATTGCCGTCATTAATTGCTGTTTCAATATGTATTACGGAACTGTAACACAGAAACTGTTGCAATGGATGAATTGATAGAGCAAGTATCACGTCTTGCTGTTTCATTATCAGATGGAGGTTGTTGTGTTGTTAAAGATATGAAGTTGAAGTCAGATCCTTTAGTTTCCGAAGACTGGTCATTTAGGAGAGAGTTTTTGCCTTATGATGCAAAACCTTCCTCCTTGGAGGATCCAGACGTACAGATTTTGGATTTAGTATCATCAGTTGACAAGAGGGACAAAGATGTTATCGTTGTTCTTTCAGATGATGAGACTCATGTGGAAGTTTCAGCTAATAAGACCGTCCCCTCAAGTGTGAGGGCAAGTCAGAGTGTGTTGGAGAACAAGACAGGTGTTGTTCGAGGAGTTTCTCAAGGTGAACTTGCAAAAATAACTATGTCCACCAATGACAATGCAGAGAGTTCAACTGGGGATTTTAAGCGAGTTGATGCTCTTGATTGTGCTGGTTTTGTTTCACAGAAAATGGACTCGGATACTTTGAGAGAAATACCAGATCCTGGATCTCTCATCAAATCAAAATCTGCAAATAGTAATTCCAAAGGTAGAGACTCCAAATTTAGTATACAAGATTCTTTCCCATTCCAATGTAAATCTAGTTTGAAGAAATCAGCCCTTGCAACAGTCAGTTCAAAATGTACAGATCAATTAGGCATCAATAAGCATCCAGAAAGAAGTGATACTGTCATAAAGGAATTGGTGCGTGATGATGAAAATGATCCATGGGAGTTTGCAGTAAAAACTGCGAGGCGTCAACTCTCAAATGCAATCAAACCAAACACTTCTGGTCCTAAACGGCAAGTCATTCAACTTAATTTACCTGTGGAAAAAAGAGCTGGCTACTTGCACAGGTTGGAAGATGGAGTAAAAAGATTCAAACCTCCGAGGCTTGATGACTGGTACAGGCCAATCCTAGAGATGGATTACTTTGCAACAGTGGGATTAGCATCTGTAAGTGAAAAGGAGAATCAAACTGTTGGCAAATTAAAAGAGGTCCCCATGTCTTTTCAATCACCTGGCCAATACGTGGACATTTTTCGGCCATTGGTATTGGAAGAATTTAAAGCACAGTTGCATAGTTCCTTTGCAGAGATTAGTTCTTTGGAAGAAATCTGTTGTGGCAGTCTGTCTGTGCTTTCAGTAGAGAGAGTTGATGATTTTCATCTTGTTCGCTGTGTCCATGATGATGGTGATCCGGCAGGATACAGAAGCTGCTCGGATAATGACCTCATTTTGCTTACAAGGCAACCTGTGCAAAATTCTTCACATGATGTTCACATGGTTGGAAAGGTATGCTATTTGTTTATTTATGATTTCTGTAACATTTAGGCTGTGTTTAGGTCAAGAATTTGTCAAGGGAAAAGGAAAGGGATAGGCATTCAAAATCAATTCTCATGTTTGGTTTGTGACAGAAAATGAAAGGAAAAACGCATGGGATTTGAAGAAACTAAAAATAATTAAATTAGAAAACTAATTAATTGATGAATGCCTTTTATTTTATCTTTTGAATCCATTTAAGTAAGAACATGTATTTGGGATTTTATGGTTCCTTCTCCTTTTTATTTTACTTTTCCCTCACCAAATCCTCACTCCAAACACACCGTTGGGACAATAATTGGGCAACTGGTTCTCATAAAAATAAAAAGACTTGTTAAATAATTGCGGGTGCTGCTTAGATGGAGCTTGTGGATTTAAAATTTGGCACAGAGTCTATAAGTTACCCTGAAGAAAGCATAAAGTTTGGCAGCCCAAATGCCGCTAATTGTTTCTTATAAATATGCAAATGAGACTACTGTTTTCCACAATGAGTGCACTTGTTCATCAATAAACATCTAAATTGATGTTGCGAGTTAGATTTTAGTATAACTTAATGATTTATACTTTGGTTGCAACTCTTTTTTTCAGAATTTCTTTCTTTCCATTGACTTCAATAAGTTAAATATGAGTTCTGGTTGTGCACTTGGTGATTTAGTTTTAGCCTCATCAAGCTTTTTACATGCTTGCAACAATTAGTTCCACTTCAAGGTTAGCTGAAGTTAAATTCAGTGTGCTTGTATGGTAATTTTGATGTAATTTGTTGTTAGAGGATGCTTTAGTGTTTTGTTTGATGGTTAGAAGATTGATCTACTTTATCTGAGATGATTATCATGTTAGACATTAAAATCTTGCTATCAGATCGATTACCTTTTGTTTACCTTTTGGGCACTTTTGAATGACTATCAATAACATTAGGCCCAGAAGTTTGGATACTTCTAGGAAGGTGTCATGTTCATGCCAAACATGTGTTGGACATTGGCAGTCACCGAGCACTCATCGGACACTTCGGGGGAATTTGACATGAAATATTGAAGAAAAAACTTGGAATCCAATAATAATGTAAAAGTAAATGAGTTTATACCTCTCATTCTTTACTTATTTATTTTTTAACTTTAGGAGTTTTAAAACCCAAAACTTCCAGTTGGTATACGATCAAAGCTTCTAAAATAGATATTAGGATTTTTTATTCATTCTCATTTTCCAATACGTGTCAAATAAAAAATGATTCCTTACTATTTTTATTGATATATGTGTTTGCAGAAAATTGAATAAGTAGTTATTATTCGTCTATACATTTCTATGTATAAAAATATATGTTTATTTGTTGCTATATTCCCAATATTGTTCTCTCTCCCCCCCCCCATTTTTTTTCTAAGAACTGCTGTATTGGCGCATTAATGTCTTGTATCCATTTCTCTAATTTGTAGCATAGTAGTAATTTGTATAATTTCCCAAGTTATTGTCAATGTTTACTCCATGTTCCTATTTGTTCATATATTTTACTAAAAACATTTCTGTTGTAGGTGGAGAGGCGAGAGAAAGATAACAGAAGAAGATTAAATATCTTAGTTGTCAGGTTCTATCTCCAAAATGGATCTTTACGTTTGAATCGAGCTAGGAAGCTCCTTATTGAACGAAGTAAATGGTATGTTAGTCGCATTATGAGCATCACACCCCAACTTCGAGAATTCCAGGCACTTTCCTCGATAAATGCTATCCCATTTCTCCCAGTTATCTTGGATCCCATCAATCATCCTTTTAGTCATTATGAATCTAGAAAAAGAGACTTTAGTAAGATTCCCCAGTCCTTGCAGTGTATTTTTAAATCATCATTTAATGACAGTCAACTTCAAGCTATTGGTGCCGCTATTGGACCTCTGAATTCAGAGAAAGAATATGAAATGTCTCTTATACAGGGTCCACCAGGTACTTTATTTTTTTCTTGATCCAACTATTTGTTATCTCAAGCAGTTGTATCCATTCATAATTTATTTGAACTGCATTAACTATTAGGTACAGGGAAGACCAAGACTATTTTGGCCATTGTCAGCGGTTTGCTTTCTTTTTCTTTTCAGCGAAAGAATGAATCAAAGAAATCACTAAATGGCAGTTTCAAAGCAAGCAATAGTCTATCCTCTAGTTTGAAACCCCGGATGAGTCAATCTGCAGCTATTGCAAGGGCTTGGCAGGATGCGGCCTTGGCTCGAGAATTGAATTCAGATGTAGAAAAGAATTGCAAATCCACAGAGAGTTGCACAAGAGGAAGGGTGCTTATGTGTGCGCAATCCAATGCTGCAGTTGATGAATTGGTATCAAGAATATCTAGTGAAGGGCTTTATGGAAGTGATGGCATGAAGTACAAGCCATATCTTGTAAGGGTTGGTAATGCAAAGACAGTTCATCCTAATTCACTGCCCTTCTTTATTGACACACTTGTAGACCAAAAGTTGGCGGAGGAAAGAGTGAATGCAACTGATGCAAATATTGATACGAGTGTCGACTCTTCAATGGCCCTCCGTGCCAATCTAGAGAAGTTAGTGGACCGTATTAGGTTTTATGAAGCCAAGCGTGCTAACTTAGGGGATGGGAATTCCAACTCAAAAAGTTCATTGGAAGGAGAAGCTTCCAAGGGGGACGATGGAAAGGAAAACTCTGATGTTAAAATAGGCATGAAGCTAAGAAAATTATACGAGGAAAAGAAAGCAATCTATATAGCTCTTGCCAGTGCTCAGGCAAGGGAGAAGAAAGTGAATGAAGAAAGCAAAGCTCTTAAACATAAGTTGCGGAGGTCTATATTAAGGGAAGCTGAAATTGTGGTAACTACCTTAAGTGGATGTGGTGGAGATTTGTATGGTGTGTGTTCTGAATCTGTTTCAAGTCATAAATTTAGCAGTTCCTCCGAGCATACTTTGTTTGATGCTGTAGTCATTGATGAAGCAGCTCAAGTATAATTTCTGTTATTCTTCTCTTTTTTTTTCTATGGTTATGAAGCTTTTCAATAAATTACTGTGATATCATCCTTCTTTTACTGCAGTTTGATTTATTTTATTTTTCTTGGTTGCTGTAGGCTCTTGAACCAGCTACTCTCATTCCTCTTCAGCTCTTAAAATCAAAGGGGACCAAATGTATAATGGTAACGGCCGTTGAATTCATTTATTTTGCTAGTATTGTAATTATATTGCGATTGAGAAGTGAAAATTGTGCGTTGAAGGTTGGTGATCCAAAGCAGCTTCCTGCTACTGTTCTGTCAAATGTTGCTAGTAAATATCTGTATCAATGCAGCATGTTTGAGCGTTTACAAAAGGCTGGTCATCCTGTCATGATGCTTACTGAGCAGGTAAATTATAATTGCCTGTACCTTAATTGTTCTTGTCATTGTATTCTATTTGACTTTTCAGATAAAGAAAAAAAAATTGTCTTTTAATATTATTTGGTTGGTGTGAGAGGTGCTTTCTTTTGCATCTTAAATATCTAATGCCTTTCTTACTGTCAGTTTCTTGAAAATTTGTGTTTTGTGATTGGCAGTATAGGATGCACCCAGAGATATGCAGGTTCCCATCAACTCATTTTTATGACAGCCAGTTGCTAAATGGTGATCAGATGTCTGACAAGTCAGCACCATTTCATGAGACTGAGGGACTTGGACCCTATGTATTTTTTGATATTGTTGATGGGCATGAGCATCATGGCAAGAGTTCTGGTGGACTCTCCCTATTCAATGAGTGTGAGGCTGATGCCGCTGTCGAAATACTTCGGTTTTTGAAGAAGAGGTATATATCTTCGTCTCCCATATTTTGTGTATCTTTTGGACCATTGCTTCTAAATTTTGCATTTTGGTTACCCTGCTTAGGTATCCATCAGAATTTGTTGGTGGTAGAATTGGCATCATAACTCCTTATAAGTCTCAGCTTTCACTATTGCGTTCTCGGTTTACCAGCGCATTTGGATCTCCTGTTACAGCTGAAATGGAATTCAACACAGTGGATGGGTTTCAAGGCCGCGAAGTTGATATTCTGGTACTTTCAACAGTTAGGGCTGCAGATACATCAGCAACCAAGATAAACTCGAGCAATATTGGCTTTGTTGCAGATGTAAGACGGATGAATGTTGCTCTGACAAGGGCTAGGCTTTCCCTATGGATTTTGGGTAATGCAAGAACATTGCAGACAAACCATCACTGGGCTGCTCTTTTTAGGGATGCCAAGGAAAGAAATTTGGTAATATCAGTTAAAAGGCCATATGAGTCCATCTTTAAGTCAGCTTTCAAGAAAGGTCCTCTTGTAGAAAATCTTCACAATTGTTCAAAAGAGCAGAAGCACGATGGAAAGATTAAAGAAGCTATTAGGCATTCTGGATCAAAGAGGAATAATGCAGAGGGCACCCATAAAAGAAAAGAAAGATATATCGACTCGGGATTTCATAGTAGCAGTAGAAGAGGTTGGGACGAGGACAGTCTCTTAACAACAATGGAAAGTGTTAAAACCAACGGGGGGCCTAGAGAGGGGTGTGGTATTTCAGCAAAGAAGGATCCTCACTCTGTGGCTGCTGAAAGTAAGTGGAGCAAGACCTCCAAGTATAGGCAGTCTGCAATTGGAGGGCAAAGTGGAATCGATAATGAGATTGAAGGAAGGGGGAATGGTGAAAATGCTAATTTAAGTAAGGTAAAAGGTGAGCATCGGGGTCCGATTAATGTGGACCGTTCTAAGAAAGGTGATAGACAAAAACTTTTGAAACCTCCTGAAGGGCCTAAAGAATCTTTTGAGTTGAGTAGAAACCAGAAGAAAAAGGAAGCAGCAATACCATCCTGCCAAGGCAGCATACAAGAGAGAGATGGGAATGATGGTGTTGGAGCTTCAAATAAAGTTGACACACCCAAAGATGAAATCACAAAGAGGAAACAACAGCGTGATGCTGTCAGTGCTCTTCTTTCTTCAGCTCTCATTTCTTCAAAAAAAGTTCCTTCAGCAAAAGCAATACCGTCCTGCCAAGGCAGCATACAAGAGAGAGATGGGAATGATGGTGTTGGAGCTTCAAATAAAGTTGACACACCCAAAGATGAAATCACAAAGAGGAAACAACAGCGTGATGCTGTCAGTGCTCTTCTTTCTTCAGCTCTCATTTCTTCAAAAAAAGTTCCTTCAGCAAAATCCCTGCCCATCAAAAGGCCTGTCCCACCAAAATCAGCTGGAGCTCGTGCAATGAAACCACCCAAGCTAAGAAAAGGTAATTCTCAGTTCCACATCATTAGGTACAAAATGTGTTTTTTCTTTAATTATGCACAATGTAATGTTCATGCATAATTGAACATTGTTCTTATCAGCTGTAGCTTTGTGAATATGCAATCAAGGAGGGCTTTGATTTTATAAAATGCTGCAAATCAATTATTTGAACTTTTTGACTGTTCTTCTTAAAGAAACTGGGCCTATCGACTATCATTTTCACCCCTATGATCCACAGAGGAAAAAAGAAAATCGTTTTTAGATTATTTAACTATTTCAAAATTACCTACCAAAAAAAAAAAGTTGCAAACATGAAGTCAGATTATGAGTTAATAGTTGGTGCACATTATTCTAGTTAAGTTACAAAATTTCTACACTTTTGCTTACCTGTACAATGGTGAGGCTGTGAACCTCTTGTTATTGCATTGCTCAGTTG
>QLOD02000033.1:31166077-31177306 GCA_003260245.2 Sideroxylon spinosum | reverse complement strand
GAAATAAGTCGAAAAGCACAAGTGCATATATTATTTATTCAATTCATTGTCCAAAAAGAGTATTTTAAAATTTCATGGGAGTATGTGAAAAGTATTGCTCATGATTGTTTCTAAACTTCATTTCACACACCGCACAGGCATTTGACCATTGGTATAACATGTGTAAACAACTTATAACATAAATAGTAAGGTGACTCTTACAATTCTTATCAATGCTATATATATATGGTCAAAAATTTGAAACTGTGTTTAGCTTTGTGTTTGGGGAAATAGGACTTGGAATGAATTGATCAAGATTATACATCATATCTTATTTTTTTGTCAATTCATGTCAAAAAAGGGGAGAAGTTAATTGACGGGGAGAATAATTCATGTTTAATTAATGTTTAATGTGTTATGTGTTATTTCATTTTTTTTGGTTAATACTTCATTCATTACTATTTTTTTTCCAACATGATGCGTTGATCAGTTTGTTTTAGTGTGCAACAAATAGGCATAGTAATCAGCACATATTGATTATTGCATTACTTTCTGAGGCTTTAGTCTAGGATGTTTCATTTGCAATATCTTTTATTAAGTTTTAACATAGAATTGCCATAGGGGGAGATTGTTAGGGACAAAATTGTAAAGTTGGCAAATCCATAGTCAAAACAGAATTCTGTAATGTTGAGACTTAGTGTAGGCTAAGACACTATAGTCTTGAGTCAAGTAAAAGTGTAAAGGCCCCAAGAAAAGTTATCCAAATACTTTTAGAAGTCTAAAACGAGTTGAAAAAAACCAAACAAGCAATAATGCAGGAAGACCACAGGAAGCACGCTCTGAGTCGCGGGAAAAAACTGAGAAACGCCTCCAGAAATTGGCCTTGCTTGAAGGCCGCGTGAAGACCGCTCGAGCGCCCTTCCCATGCCCTTCCCACGAAGTGTAATTTTTGCACTGTTTCGCACTATATACAGCCCGGGTCTTGCTATATATATAAGGGATGTATTTAGGGTTAAAAACACAGAGAGAGAACATTCATTAAAAGGTGCTAAATAATTTCAAAGTTCTCTCAAATTGCTTAGCCAAGCTTTCCAGTACTTCAAAGCTTGATCCAAAGGAGTTCGGATTCGTGATTCGTGATCGCTGAGGATTCAGCACGCTAAGGATTCAACAAAACTACTGAGGAGTCAGCATTATGCCTTCGAGGAGTCAAAGGGCTTTTGCTAGAGAAGCTGGTACATCGAGGATTCGAGCAAACATCAAACAGAGTGTAAAGTCGAAGAATCGATCTATCGAGAGATTTGAGTTTGTAACCAACGTTTATTTTAGTGAAAGTTTTTAGAGGAGTTTTCTGTGTTGATTTCCTAGCCACATATACTGCCTTTTGATTTTAATTATTTATGTGATTGATTGTTTGGGATATCTAGCACAGTACACGTATGAATTTTTACCTAGGAATGCAGAGTGAACTAAATAATAGACTGAAGTCGGGGCATCCAAATATCTTGGATGAGACCCAAAAAAAAAAAAAAAAATTCCAATGAAAAAATAAAAATAGTTCAAAATTATCAAGGAGAAGAAATGAGCAAAAGACAAAAGATAAATATATATATTGTATAATGAGGCAAAAACTTGGAAACTAACCGTACCTGAACCATCTCAGGAGGCCCTTCATCCTTTGAGAGTACCCACTTAGTGAGATGTATTGATAAAAGAAAGCTAATGATGCAAACCATAAAGACAAACACAATGATTGGATAGGTTCTTGCTCCAACGTAAAAGAAAGCTCCTAAGCCCAGGAGAACCAGAATCAAAAGAACATGAACATTTATTCTCATGAGAATGCAAAAATTCTGCACAAAAAACAAACCTTTTAGCATTTTCCAAACAAAAAAAACAGAGACAGATGCACACATCCCTGAGGAGAATACAGAAAGAATCTTAAAAGAGATGCAGAAAACCGAAAGTAGTAATCAATACACTTGTCAACAAACAAGAATAACAAAATGAGAACTAATTACAAATGTTGTATTTTATCTTTAGTAAAGAACAACAGTTATTGTTTATTTCATTACACGAAAAGAACCACTGGAACTCCTAAGTCCTAATCAGTTTATTTGGGGAAGGAATAACAACTCTTCCACAGGGTGCAATAGTAGTGGGTAACCATCTAACAAAAGCACCATAAATAAATGGGTCAACATAAAAGAGATGCACATCTCAACAAATGAGAGTACCTAAATAGAAACTGGCTAACAAAAGCTCTGTTCTTTAAGTAACAACATTTGTTCTTGTATACTTGTTACAGGAGAGGAAGAAGGGATCGAATTTCCACCAGATTGGTTGGTGGGGAAACCAGACTACCCACCTCTCCCTTAAGGTGAAGGGTAGTGTAACTGTTTATATGAAAACATAGATAAGGTACTGCAAGACGACATTGGAATTGAATCAGACATTGCTCCATTGTTCTCAAATTCCTTTGAGTTGTCCACCATCTTACTGCATCAATAAAACTGGCATTGCCAATCCCCAAAATATTGTATCAGGTTCACAATCTGTGTAGGACTTAGATGTCTCGTGCACAGATCTGAATCAATTATTTAAACAAAATGACAACGGGCTTGTTTGGCCAAAGCCAAAATCAGAGCCAGAAGTTACAAGCATGATATCTGGACCTCAAGGCATAAAATTTATTTTCTAGTAATCATATTTCAGTTAAGGTCAGGCCCCTGTGGATTCAATGGAACTTTAACTTAGAAAATTGATATTTCTTTATACATACTGTTAATGCCTAAGAAAATCCATCGCACACATCCCCCACCCTCTCTCATAAACATGTGTGCTCAGCCTCACACGCATAGAGCCCCACATTCTACATACATGTACATGCCTATCCACTTTCCAAATGAACGCATTTGAAGTTTGGAAAATATATATCTGATATTCCCACCTCTCAAACATCAGTCCACGAGAAGAATACTCAAAAGTACAATTAACGAATGGGGCTTTATTTGGGTTCCAATGGTTTTGGAAGACAAAGTAAGTTCCAAAAGTTGTTTTATACAAAAAAAAACCCAAGTTTTAGCAGATTTAGAAGATCTTAAATCTAAAATTGAAGTCTAAAAATGTATCTAGCCTTCCTACACATTCTCTCTTTTTCTCATATTGTCGTTTGTGGTGAAAAGGTTGAAAAAACTTCATAGGGACTTCTTGTGAAGTTCGGTGGGAGAGGAACCATTTTGTTGATTGGAAGAAAGTTTGTTCACCTATTAAGGAGGGAGGGTAGGTATTATGAGGCTTAAATTGTTTATTGATGCTCTTTTGGGTAAATGCCTTTTGGGGATTCGCATGTGAAAGGGGAAATTCTGGACAAAGGTAGTGTCTTCTAAATATGAGGTTTCTTGGATTGATTGGACGACTAAACATGGGGGAAGAGTTCACGGTTCGAGTTGTTGAAAGAGTAAGCGGAATTGATGGGGTGATTTTCAAAAGCTTCTAACTTCAGAGGTTGGTCAAGGGCATCAAGTCAGCTTTCGGAACCATTCACGAGTAGATGGCTGGAGGTTCCAGGACATTTTTCCTAATATTTATTAGTTGGCAGTAGAGAAGAAGGAGGCACCAGCCAACGATTATTATTCCCGAGTAGAGAGGCATATTGTTTGGAATGTTAATTACATAGGAATTTTCATGATTGGAAGATGACTTCTAAAGTTAGTAATGAAGATGATGGTATTCATTGGAAAGTAAAACAGGAACTTTCAACATCAAATCTTATTATGTGAATTTGATTGGAATAAGGGACGTTGATTTCTCTAGGAAGAATATATTGCATGATGGAGTTCCTTCAAAGGCAACTCTTTTTTGTTTGGTGTTTGTTTCATGGTAAAGTTCTGATAATTGATAATTTTATTGTTAGAGAGAGAATAATGATTAATAGGTGTTACTTATGCAATAAGGATGATGGATCTATTGATCACCTTTTTATGCATTGCTCAAGATCTAAGAAATTGAGGGATATAACAATGCCTGCCAAAAAAAAATAAAAATAAATAAATAAATGATAAAGAACACACAGATATGGTGCTGGTGCTTACCAATGGGGTGTAAGGTTTACTATTCATGTTGGGGAAAGTCCTCAGACTATCTTGGTAAGACACCAAATTGCCACTCTCCATTTCATCATCCATTGCCATAACATGGGAGGAATTCACCCTCCAGCCGATTCGGAAAGGGATGAACTCGCGACCTTGGGGCAAGTCACCCCCTGAACTTGGTCGCTGAATTTTGAATGTTTTTAGTTGATCAACAAATAATCGAACTAATTTTGTACTGCTATCATGGCATCAATCTTTGTCTAGGATTTGTCCTCTCCAAAGTTCTACAACTTTCAATACTCTGCCTCCTCTTCGTAAGAAGTAAGAGTTAGAAGATATTCCCCTTTGTAAACATTTCTGATAATACAAATTACCAAAATATCAATGCCAATCTCCTTATTAAAAGGAAGCATTAAAGAGATAACATTCTACCCATAATGGCAGGCAATCACTGGCATAGATTTTACAGAATCAAGAACAAAAATGAAACTCAAATTATGATATCCCAATTCATAGGTCACCCAAATGCATATAACCATAGACCAGGAAGTCAGTCCTCCTTCAAATGCATGTCACTATATTACAATGCAATAGCAATGGACAAAAAGAAGGCAAGTGAACAAAACTGTATTTCATAGAAAAGAGTGGGAGAACTATGTCCTTTTTTTTTTTTTGGCAAAGACAACAAAAATACAAGTACAGGCAGAAGAAGAAATTGTTCGTTCAAGAAATAAATGAAAAATCATCACAATCGTGGGAACACTTCAAATGCAATTTAGGACACAATGCCAGAAACTCCACAAAGCACTACAAGGAGAAACGAAAGAAAAAAGGAAAGAAAAAGAGCTGTTCCTGAATTATCATGAAAGACTAAATTCATCAACAATTATGACAGAAGTGGAAAATCCTGTTGCTGACATATTGTATACATACTCGCATCAAATAAATAAAAGGTAGAATTGTGAAGCTACGCATTATAAGAGCAAATCTGTTTATAATTTAAGCAGAAACTTTCAATCAATATCCAAAACCACATACTTATAAATAAATTTAAAAAGAGAGAGAGAGAGCCCCCACCCCAATCCAAATCCGTTATCAATCAAGCAGATCGAAAATTTAAAAAAAAAAAAATGGCGGTAGAATTTACCTCATCGCTTTGGCTATCAGATAGAGGATAAACTACATTGCACAGCAATGAAACCCTGTCTACTTGGATCGCAATTAGGAAAATTAACAACAAACAGTGAGTTTCTAACGTATACGTGCACAAGAATAAAAATAAATATGAAAATACCCAAATGAGGACGAAGAAGAGTTGAACCGAACGTAATTAGAACGCACTTTTTACTCCAAAAAAAATGGAAGAGAGGTAGAGAGAGAGAGAGAAGCAGCTCTTCTGTAACCACAGAAACCTCAAAAGTCCATCGACTCCGCCTTCCGTCCGTCCTTCAACGGCCCTTCCTCCGTAATTTACTTTCCCGAAAATTTCTTTGTCTGTTTTTTTTCCTAATCGTATAAATCCCAACCATCTATTTATATCTAAAAATTAAAAATATAACTTAAATTTATAATAAGTATAGAGATAATTAAAATATATAAATTAAAAATCAAAAATTAATATAATGGTAAACCAAACAAAACCAAATCAAGTCTTTTCCCACTAGGTGGGGTTGGCTATATGGATTTGACGGTACCAATCAAATCTATTTAGAGTCATGTCCTTCGTTAGACCCATAGAGGGTAGGTCATTTTTAATAATTTCTTTCCAACTGCTCTTAGTTCTCCCTCTCCTACTCCTGACAATCTCTGTACTTTTATACCTTTTGACCGGTGCCTCCATTGGACGCCTTTTAATATGGCCGAACCAATTTAAACGATTTTCTTTCATTTTATCTTCAATCGGTGCTATTTCTACTTTACCTCTAATCTCCTTGTTTCTAATCTTATCTCTCCTTGTGAACCCATACATCCATCTTAGCATTCTCATCTCCGCAACTGCCATCTTCTGAACATGATTATGTTTTATTGCCCAACATTCTAATTCATATAACAACGCTAGTCTTACCGCCACCTTATAATACCTTCCTTTCATCTTGAGAAGGATTTTTCGATCACACAAGACCCCCAGAGCACTCTTCCATTTAGTTAACCCGCCTTGAATCCTATGCTTTACATCAGTATCAATCCCTCCATCCTGTTACACCATAGATCTAAGGTATCTAAAGTTTTATTTCTCTAAAATCTTTGTGTGCCCAAACTTACTTCTATACCTCTAGTTGTCCTACTTTGGTTAAATTTGCATTTCATATATTCCGATTTACATCACTTAGCCTAAATCTTTTTGTTTCTAATATTTCTCGCCACAATTCTAGCTAAGCATTCACTCCTTCTCTTGTCTCACCTACTAAAACAATATCATTTGTAAATAGCATACACCACGGTACCTTATTCTGAATATGTCTTGTAATCTCATCCATAATTAGGGCAAAACAAGTACAAGCTTAACGCTGAGCCTTAGTGTAGACCAATCGTGATAAGAAATTCTTTAGTCTCTCCGCTAGTTGTTAGTATAAATGTCATGACTCTATCATACATGTTCTTTATTGTCTCAATATATGCGACACACACTTTATTTTTTCCAATACTCTCCATAGAATCTCCCTAGAAACCCAGTCATAGGTTTTCTCAAAATCAATAAACACCATGTGTAAATTTTTTTGACTTTCTTTATACTATTTCGTTAACCTCCTCAGGAGAAAATTAGCCTTCATGGTTGATCTCTCAAGCATGAAATCAAACAGATTCTCTGAAACGTTTGTTGTCCTCCTTAATCATTTCTCAAAAACTCTCTCCCATAATTTTATCGTATGACTCATCAATTTAATCCTGGGGTAGTTCACACAGTTCTGAATATCTTATTTGTTTTTGTATATAGGTATAATGATACTTTTCCTCCATACATCAGGCATCTTCTTATTCTTTAGCACTACATTAAAAAGTTTTGTCAACCAACTTATGCCATCTTCCTCCAAGCACCTCCAAATCTCAATAGAGATACCATCTGACCCAACCGTTTTCCCATTCTTCATATTTTTTAGTACTTCTTTTACTTCAGCTCTACTGATTCTCTTATAGAATATATGATTCACTTCTTCCTTAAGTGACCCCAATTGTATGTAACTACAACAAAAAGTTAATATAATGGTATTCACAAAAAAATTTATATTTTCAATCTTTAAATAAAAATGAACTATTAAGATTTATAAAAATAGAAGAAATTACAGGGAAACCAAATCCATCTATTATTGTCCGTGAAAATGAAAAAAATTTATCTTCTGAACAGTGAATTCTCTCTCTCTTTTTTTTTTTCTTTTCACCAATAATGGTTCCCTTTTGTGAAAATAAAAAAATATAAAACTTTACAAACACGAGTTACGAAACTGTAAAATTCAAATTTTCTACTCACTGTACAAAGTATGAGACACTAACTTTTATAATTTTATACTAATTTATAGAACTCCAAACACACCTAATATGAGGCATTTGAATGCACAATTTCTAACTACTTTTAGTGATTGTTTTTGTCAAAAGTTATTAATTATAATTTTTAGTGTATTCAATAAAATTAGTAGTAATTTTTTTAACAACTTTTTACAATTTTTTGATGTTTGATTAAAAAAATTTGTAGCTTTGATATTTTTTTAATAATTTTTAGTAACTTTTAGTAATTTTTCAATTGAAAAGTTACTAAAATATAGTCAGAAAAATAACAAAATTAATGATTTTGTTGAATATTTAAAAATCAAAAGTTGGTAATTTTTTGTTAAAAATTTTGCTACAATTGATTTTTTAGCTACGATATTCTCTCACTCAAATTATCATCCCTCAACAATTAAATAAATCAATACCAGTACTTATATCTATAAAATAAAAAAAAAAGTTAAATTCGAGTCAACCGTTAAATTTATTTGATAATTAACATTACTTTCTTTCTCTGTTTTATAGTAGTTGTTTCGATTACTTCACATTAACATACACCTTTTCATTTTTTTATATTTTTTAAATACTTTTTTCTTAGAAAAATGTGTAAATCAATAGTTTAAAAAGTATAATAATATTTATAATAAATAAAAAAATTTACCTATTTATTAAACTCTATAGATGTCTTACTCCCGTTGATTATTGATTTTTTTTTTTTCATGGTTTTTTTCTTTTGACAATTATTAATGTAAATTTACTTTATAAATTTATATTTAATTTTTGGATGGATCTATTTGTACTCCATAAATAAATTATTGCACTCTGCTTTATTTTTTCATTAAATAAAATTATACAACTACCCATCTTCTACTAAAATATGTTATATAATTTTAATATTATAAATACCTTTCTAAAATAGTGAAGGTAATTGTATAATCTTATTTAATAAAAAAAAATAAAGTGGAGTACAAAATTTTACTTATGGAATGTAAATGGACCAGCCCTTAAACTTTTTTACGGGTTAAATTACATTTCTATGCCTTTAGCCATGCATGGGCTATTTCTTTCTTTCTTTTATTTTTTTTAGGTAATTAAGTGTAATTTGGATCAACGGGAGATTATGTATATCATCTTATGGGTATTTCCCCGTGTATCCAGGAAATTAGTTATAAAAGTAGATGTTCCAACTAATTCAATCCTAGTATTAATTACAAAATGAGATCCCCAACTATCACACAATTTAGTATCTATATTAGAATTTTTAATGGCATTCATCTAAATAGTTTTAATTCAAATCTCACATATAATGTTCCTAAAAATGAAAGCAATTGAGTAAGAAAGCCAATTAAATATTTTTGCATTTTATTAATTCCAAATATGATAGACCATAACTACTCAAACTAGTTTATAAATAGTACTGTCAAGACTTTTTCCACTAATTTTTTTCAAAACTTATATAATTTCATCATTTCAAGGTCGTTTGATTTTAACTCTCTCTCTCTCCAAAATCTTTAGATTGTCATAAGGAATGAAAATGAAAAAATAGAGTTGTGAATGGCCTTTATATATGTGTTTAATTTTTTTTAAATTTATGGGCATTAATTTATATTAGTTGTTGAAAATTTTTCAAATTATATTTTTTAAATTAAAAAATATTAAAACTTATAAAAGTTAACTACCTTGGAGCAACCCTGGCGTTCATTTAATATTCTTTAACCCAGAGTAAACTAGGAAACCATCGGGGAAACCCATGGAGTAACCCCGGCGTTCATTCAAATTTTTTTCAATTTAAATTTTTTAATATAATGAAACCAGCCACCAAATGTGGATTAAAAGTAAGAAGATTGAATCCCGAAACTTAACCAAGCACGAAAGCACTATTACCAGAAAAAATAAATAAAGGGAAAATGAATAATATTTTAACTTCAAGGAGATATTTAGTTAAAAAAAAAAAAAACACACATACACCAATTTAAGAAAAAAATGAAAAATAAAACAAAATATAAGTTTAAACAATTTTTATACAAAACTTTTACTTCTACACCCAAAATGGTGTAATAGTTATAAATTAGGGGTTCTTTGGTGAAATTGGTAAACCAAATACCTCTTAATTATCTTGCCCAATGGGATTTTGTTCAAAATGGAATTCAATACATGAATTCAATAATCATGTCATTTTGTATATATATACAAATTTTAAGTGTGTGTATATATATAATTACAAAACTAGCATTACCAAAGAAAAATGTACACAATTAAAGAACAAAATTGGCAATATAATTTTGTTGGTGAAGAGAGACTTCGCATCCATAATTTGCAAAATCTTTTGTCCCATCCTTTGGGTCGAAATTTAATTGGTTACTCCTGTGAATGAAAAGAGAAAACACACAAATAAATAAATATTCCAACATCACATGTCTATAATACAATTAACGAATAAATTAAATCAATAATGAATTGGAAAGATAATATTATATATATATATATATATAGGTAGTGTTTGACAACGTAAATTTTAGCAAAAATGTACCGAATTTTGTTCACTAAGTATTTGATAAAATATCACATTTCGTCACTTTTCTACTTTGTTACAATAACTTATTGTTAAAAACATGCGTGAAAGTTGAGTCCTACATCGGATAAATAGAAAAGGGATTGGACCTTAATATATAATTAGATGGTTCACCACTTATAGGGCTTAGCCTTTTAAGTGGATATGAGTCATGTAATGTATATTTGGTTCATGTAATGTGGTGTGGATTATGTGGATACTCTCCAACGGATTGGGGCTACGAGTATGTTAGAAGACCTTAGGCAGATCAAAACTCCCAACAAGTGGTATTAGAGCTGATGGTTGACGATCTTTGGGCGGATTCAAAACCTATTTGGTGGGCTTGCACGGAGGCTCTTGATGGAGTAAGGATGCAAGTGGGCTCGTTGCATGGGCTCTCGATGAAGTAAAAAGGGTTGGTTCTCGATCGATGGAGTGCGCAGTGGGCGGACTCAAAACCGATTTGGTGGGCTTGCACGGAGGCTCTTGATGGAGTAAGGATGCAAGTGGGCTTGCTGCATGGGCTCTCGATGAAGTAAAAGGGGATAGTTCTCGATCGATGGAGTGTGCAGTGAAAAAGGTCCACGGCTTAATTAAATCGGTATTGGAGAGTAAGAAAATCATTGATTAAGTAGGAGTCAAGTAGATCAAATCGAGGAGGAGTGAGGCCTAATGCATGGTTCACACATGAGGAGGAGATTGTTAGAAACATGTGTGAAAGTTGAGTCTTATATCGGATAAATAAAAAAGAGGTTGGACCTTAATGTAATGTATATTAGGTTCATATGATGTAGTGTAGATTATGTGGATACTCTCCAATGGATTGGGCCTATGAGTATGTTGAAAGACCTTAGGCGGATCCAAGCTCCCAACACTTATCAACTCAAAAACTTACCAAAAATTGATAAAAATTATCAAAAAGTTGTTTATAGTTACTAAAAATTGTCAAAAATTTTATCAAACACTCAAAAGTTATAAAAAAATTACTAAAAATTATTACTTATTTAACTAAATATATCAAAAATTATAACTAATAACTTTTGACGAAAAAATATTAAAAATTTCCCATATATATATAGATATATACCTATCTAGCATCCGCTTGGCTTTGAGTAGGCTTTTTAG
>QLOD02000033.1:31127025-31149380 GCA_003260245.2 Sideroxylon spinosum | reverse complement strand
AAACATTGTTCTAAAACCTTCCAAATTCATTTCCTTTACTTTCAGTTCATTTAATGCATACACAAATAAGAAAATAAAAGAAATTTGTTATGAGATGTGCTACCTGTGTGAGCATTATTGAATATGGAAATGAAAGTGGGGTTGTTTTCGCTGATATCATAAAACAAGGCAAAAACCCAACTCAATATATACATTAAGTAGAAGATAATAATCTACAACCAATCTGTTGCTAGAGTGCTCTGGTTAAATAAAAGGCAGAAAAGTTGGAGTAGCAATATAGTAAAATAGCTAAGACAGTGTGCCAATCATTTGTTGCCTAATGTTAGTCATACGTACTGATTAGTTTATGTATACATATATATCTTAGAATAGTAAAATAGAAAATTGATTTCCCCTAAAATTTTTAACTCAAGTGCATGCAACCAAAACGTCAATCAAGAAAATATTTTTAAAAAAAATTACAGTAAATATGAGGATTTAATGGTAAAAATTCAAAAACTTTATAGTAAATATTAGGATTTAGTGGACCAAATGGTAAATAAGCAACCAAGATGAAAGCCAATCTATGGGCCAAATAGTGAGATAAAATTAATGGTAAAAATTTCAAAAATGATATCAGGGCTAATTTTAGTCTTTCAAAAATGATGTATCACGTTTCTCTCCTTTAATCTGTTCCTCACAAACTTTGGTTTCAGA
Organism: Sideroxylon spinosum; assembly: GCA_003260245.2. Lineage (NCBI taxonomy): Eukaryota > Viridiplantae > Streptophyta > Magnoliopsida > Ericales > Sapotaceae > Sideroxylon > Sideroxylon spinosum. The sequence goes on along the minus strand of QLOD02000033.1, from coordinate 31,148,684 downwards.
TTAGTTTATTTAGTTCATAATAACATATATATATATATATATATTAATCATCGTCCACTTTTTTTGGTTTTTTTTTTTTTTTTTGGGGTAGTTATGTTCGATTTTAATCTACAAAAAATTATTTTATCTTTTTCAATTGATGGAGATGTATTATTCTACCAGGATTTTAGATTCCCCAATTTTCGAAGAATTATTTTTTCTACTTTGAAATTTGAAAAAATTAAGGAAAGACGGTTAAGAGAAAACAATACAAGAAACTAGGCATTTGCAGACTATCAGAATCTATATCCCTTGGTTTTTAGAATCTATTTTTTTGGTTTTCAGAATCTATATTTATGTTTTTATTTAGTTTTTATGATTTTTTAGTTAATTGTTTTGAGAACTTTTTTTTAGTTTGAGGTATTTATAATCTATATCCTAACTTGGTTTCGTTTTTTAGTTAATGTTTTTTTGGTTTTCAGAATTTGTAATTTGTAGCCTGATTTTTTTGGTTATATTCTGTGTAGAAGTGAGTTTAAAAATATGTTTTCTATATCCTTATTGTTCGATTCTATTTTTTTATTGTTAGAGTATATATCCCTGATTTTTTGGTTTTTACAATCTATATCATAAAATTTGGTTCTCATTATACGAAGAAAATTAAAAAAAGAAAACTGTTTTCTATATTTTTATTATTCGGTACTGTTTTTTTGTTGTCAGATTCTATATCCCTAATTTTTTTGGTTTTCGTAATCTATCTCAATTTTTTTCTATGAAAACAAAATTTTGTTTTCATAATCTATATCCCCAATTCTTTTGGCACTCCAAATCCATGTTATTTTTTTTTTCCTTTTTCATGTTTTGTTTTCAAAATCTATATTCAATAGATTCAAAAATTATATTTTGAAAACCCAAAAAATCAGGGATATAGATTCTAAAACCAAAAATCATAGTAGTTTTCTTAATTAAAATTTCCATCTCATCTCTAAACTAATTTTCTTAATTAAATTTGTTATTCTCTTCTACAATTTCATTGGCAATTTTAGGTATGTTTTTGAAGGGCTTTTAGAATTTTTGCTTAAAGACTAAAAGTCATAGTAGAGATAGGCATTTATCTATTATGTTTAGGAATCCTAATCATGTTGTAGAACCATTTTATGATTATACTAGAAATTACCTGTTTCTAAAGGCATGAAAAGTTTGTAAATAACTCAAATGTAAATTTGTAAAACAAAATTACATAAAAAGCTGTAAAAAAAATCTATAAAAATAAAAATCATTAATAAAAAGAAATTAAAGTATTCATACAATATTTAAAAACTTTTATAACAGGTATTTAACAAATTATGAGAAGAATAAGAAAGTGTGTTTTCATGTGAAATGACCGAAAAATATCGAAAAATTGATTCAAAAACTTTTATAAAAAAATATGGGAAGGGCAATGGAATGTATTTGCATATGAGATAACCGAAAAGACAACTAAATTGGAAAGAAAAATAAAAAATAATTCTGACAATTGAGCAAATCTGATGGCTAAAATATCTCAAATTGCCTATGCCTAAAGGTACAAAAATATAATTTGATCTGCAAATAACTCAAATGTAAATTTATAAAATAATTCCACTTGAAAAACTGTAAAAATAATCTATAGAAATAAAAATTAAAGTATCTATACAGTATTTAATAAAGGTGTAAAATTTTATTATTTATTACAAATATTGTCATATTTTTAAAAATATTGATTTAAAAACTATTATAAAAAATATTCAATAAAATATGAGAAGAATAAGAGACTATGTTTCTATGTAAAGTGATCGAAAAAGAAACTAAATTGGAAAGAAAAATAAAAAAATAATTTTATCAATTGAGAAATCTAATTGTTAAAAATATCTCAAATTTAAATTATTTATTGGTCTACAAATAGCTCATATGTAAATTTGAAAAAACAAAACCTACTGAAAAACTATAAAAATAATTTATAAGAACAAAAATTACTAATCAAAATAGATTAAAGTATCTATACAGTATTTAACATAGCTATAAAATTTTATTTATTTATTAAAAATATTATCATTTTTTTAATATTGACATAAAAACCATTATAAAAACATATTCAACAAAATATCGGAAGAGCAAGAGGGTGTGTTTTCATATGAAATGACTGAAAAGACCATCAAATTGGAGAGAAAAATAAAACATAATCCTGACCATTGAACAAATCAAATATGAGTGTAAAAGTGTATGAACAAATTCAATATGAGTATAAAAGATTTAAATATGTCAAATTTAAATTCTTTATTTTTTTTTATTATATAGATGAAATAGAGTATAAAAGTGTATGTATTTTTTAAGAAATTTTTAAAGAAAATTAAATTTTAAATATTATTTTTTAAAATAAAAAAAAACTTAGATAACTTTGTTTAATAGGCATTTATAAAAAACAATTTTAAAAGCAAAAATTATTCAACAAAATATGAGAAGAGTCAGAGAGTGTATTTTCTTGTAAAGTGATTGAAAAAATAACTAAAGTGGAGAGGAAAAGAAAAATATTCCTGACCAAATATAGATGACACAAATTCAAATTTTTTTAGTTTCTTTATTATATAAATGACAAGAAGTGTATGTATTTAAAATTAATTATTTATAAATTAATTACTCTTATTTAATAAAAAATTTGGCTTTTCTCATTTAATAAAAAAATTCAATAAAAAAATTTAGCATTGCTTATTTAATAAAAAAAATTCAACTTTTCTCATGTCAACCCTGCCCCCTTCTTTTCTGCTCAACAAACCCACACACCCACCATGATAAAAAAATGTATGTATTTAAAATTAATTATTTATAAATTAAATATTCTTATTTAATAAAACAATTTAGCTTTTCTCATTTAACAAAAAACTTTAGCTTTTTCATTTAATTAAAAAAAATATTAGCTTTTCTCATTAACCCCTGCCCCCTTTTTTTTTCTACCGAGCAAACCCATGCACCCACCACCCCTACCCCCTTCTCTCATTTCTCCTACCCATCCACCCACTCACCCTTCCTCCATCTATTTTCTTATCAATAATACCACATATACAAATGTTCCATCAATGATCTCCTTTATTGTATAGATTCTGAATTTGATTAATTTTCTTTATTAGTGTAATAAATGATAAAGTTTTGAACCATTTGAACAAAAAAAGTGTTCATAAACATTTCCGACCCCAACATATAGGTTACAAATTTCCACTCAAACCTTTCTTTTTGTGTTTTCTAATGATCATGCATTTAGTGGTCATGAACTTCAGAAAATATTGCCCTGTTTGGCCTTTAATATTATAATTTACACTTGAAAATCAAGATATTCATAACCATCTGGGGCTAAGTACACTATTGCTTGAAATCATATTTAAATACTATCACAGAATAATATTTCCCAAGTCTGACAAGTATTTAGAAGAAAAGATGGGGAAGTTTTCGGAGTCTATATTGGTGTTTTGGATATAAACAGAGCAAAAAGATTGGCCATGCTGTCCTCATTCTTGAACTAGTGGTACCTGGAGCTGTAGCCCTAGTCATTGATAATTTAACTCACTAAAGCGCTGCACTAGAACCCTTCATTGCTCCTCTCTCTTCTCCTGCATCTTTTCTTCAACCATATCCTCCCTTTGCCCCAATCAGGAGCTGGATTACTGTCCCTCACTTCTTTTTCTATCAATCCCTTTTCCCTTTCTAGGCCTGCCTATATATTTGCCATTGACCTTTAGTTTATCCTAGAAATTTAACCATCTATTAAGTTGTGCGTCTTTAACAGTTTAGTTTTAGATGATATGTGTTACTTATAAATGATATGTGTTAGTTATATTGTTAAGAATGATTTCCTAACAAAACATTAATATGTGTATATTATATATATATGTTAAAACAATTGTTAACATCTTAGAAAACGGATAACAAAAATGTGTTTGTTAAACCAGTTTAAAACTTTTTATCTACAAAAAAATGAAAACTTAACAGAAAATTATAAACAAAAAAAAAATTATTCATTCTATTTTTTTACTATAAATATTTTATTAAATTAAAACTATTTTTAATTTAATTAATTATTAATTTAATTTAGTTAATATGAAATATATTTTATTAATTTTTTTCATAACTAATATAATTAAATTCTATTTATTAAATTAATAACTAATTAAATTAAATTAAATTAATATGAAATATATTATATTAAATTATTTAATTTTTTAAGAAACTAATAATATTAAAGTAAAAAAGTTAATTACCATAATCATAATTGCATTTTCAATAAGAGTTTTAGTTCTCATTTCAGGGAAAAAGAAAACAAAAAACAAAAGGCATAAAACATAAATCGAATGTAAGTGCCTATGTATTATCTGATAGGTAATTTAGATTTTTAATGGTTGAATGAATAGAGTTATGGTCAACCTAACCGATAGTAAGTATACTACTTTCATATATTTAAATAACAGTCAATCATTCAGGAGAACATAAACTTTGTCCATCATTTCTTGGGTCAAGTGTATTGCTTTACTTCGTTTGTTGGGTCAGAAGTTTCTAGAAAGAATACATTTCACTATTAGTTCTCCTTTGAGTGGCACCTTGCGACAATCTTTAGTTTCGCATGGGTAGCCAATGCATGTACGATTTACTGACTAGGTTTAGCCTCCATTTGGCATTAATAGCTCGTAGCTCTAACTATCAGCTACTACCTTTTTGGCTTTTTTAAAATGACCAAATTTACCGTTTTATATTTTAACTTTCTCTTTAACATTCAAGGGCAAAAATGTTAAATTAACAAAAAGTTAAAAATCTAACTACTAAAAAGATAACTACTAAAAAGCTAATTTTTTTCTTCCTAAATATAAAGAGGTAACTTTTTAGTGGCTAACTACTAACCAGTTACAAAACAAGCTAGTTTTTTTCCTTCTTAAACTAAGCCTTATTTTTAAAATGTAATTTTTTTCCCATTTCTTATATTAGCTTTCTGATCACAACAAACTTCAGGTTTCAAAAGGTTATCTAAAGACAAAAGTCATGAATGAAATAACCATCTTTAGTCATGTAAGTTATTTTTCTAATTGCTTTTCCCATAAGTTAACAATTGTTTTCTTTAAGATGAAATTATTTTATTTTTCTTATTTGATTAGGTGGATACGAACTTAAGAAAAATTATAATATGAGACTCCCTTTGATGTTTTTTTAGTTAATATTCACTATATATATTTATATATATGAGTTTATTTATGAAGGTTCAGTTCCTTCAAGAAAGAAATGTTAATGTCGTGATTCGGGATGAGCAAGATCTTAATGTCATTCGTATCCATAATGTAAGCCAACTAATTAAATTTAATTTCATATTGGTCCTTTAATAGTTTTACTTATGAAATTTAAAGGAAAAGGAAAAGCGAAGTCAATTTGTTTCACTCATTTATTATAATTTCTTAAACTTGTGTTGAAAATACCTCCTATTTATTTAATTTATAAGAAAGTACCTCGTATTTATATTCGATAATCCACCAAATTTTTTTAGGTAGCTTTTTTAATGAGTTTTGCTGTTGATTTTTTTTTTGAAATGAGAAGCAAAAAGCAGAAGCAATAACTAAGGAATAACAAAAGGCAACCTATATAGGCAAAGTAAAACAAAAGTCACTGCTTGCAGGCAAGGGAAAAGAAAATAGATATCAAGTGGTATGACTCTACTAATTATTTTTTTATCTCAAGTTTTTGAATCTTTTTTCGCAAGTAACACCTATTAATGTTGAATAAGATATTTTAGATCATTAATAAACTATTACTAAGTCATTTTTCTCAATACGCAACCTATAGGAGAAGGATTATTTTTCTTGTGTTAAATATATTATTATTGTTTCTAGTACATAAAGACATGAGGATAACTACCATTAAAACTTCATTTACTATGTCCATATTGAAACCACATGGATTTTGTTTAAAATTCATGTTACCTCTCAAATTTCCCATGGATAGATTGGGTCTTTAAACATTTGTCAAATTGGATAAGATATTTTACACCATCAGCAAACTATAGCTAAATCATCTTTATCAAATACACAACCTAAGGAGAATGACTATGATTTACTTATTTTATGTACTTCAGTTTTTATGAAGCTTAATGTTATTTTTCTATTGACTGTGTAAAGACCCAAGTGCTACAGTTATTAAGACTTTATTTACTCTTTTATTACTAACTTGATGATTTTTATTAGTTTGAAAATAATAGAAAGAGATATGTACAGTGTTTTCCTTATACTATTTTCCTTTTTTTTCTTTTGAGAATTGAAAAACAAAAATAATGCATTATCAAAAGTATAAGAAGACTAGATTTTCGTTTTAGGCACCCATTAATAATACATTAGCCTAATGTGCATGCCGATAATGGGAGAAAATTTTAAAAAGTTGCTCCGCATATCCATTATGTCAACGGTTGGGACGAGGAGGGGGTATCACAGAAAAACATGTTCAAAAAAGACAAACTCAACACTTTCTTTCTGTATTACCCAGTCATCGCCATCATATTTTCCTAAAGAAATGCTTTAAGGAAAGCTGAAGTCTAAACTGGTAATCCAATGGAATTGATAAGCTAGGAGCGAGCCGGGGGACTTTACATTCCAATTCCCTCCCGATACCTCCCAAGGAAAATCTTGAATTGGATTTGCGAAGACTTCAACAGCAACCATGTTAATCTGACTTGAAGACATCGGATGGACATCGACACACATACTTCCCCAAGTTCACTTTCTACACCAAGCACATGTTATGCTCCATAAAAAATTGGTAAAATAACATATTTAATTTTTTTTTAAAGACACATTCGATATGATCATTCGTTCTTACATATTACAAATATCAACCATTATTTTTTGTAGGGCTATTCCAACAAACCAAATTCTCCAAGATAATCTATGTGATGATGATGAGTTGGAAAATGTGTCTATGAGTTTAGGAGTTGGTACTCAAGCCACCATAAATGTAGGTAGGCATTATTTTGGTAAAATGGATATACATTGTCCTTATTGCTCAGCCTTGCATTGGATGGATGAAAAATTGGTGAGATCATCTAAAAATCGTCCTTTATTTGGAACTTACTGTTTGTATGGGATAATAAGGTTACCGTTGCTTACCACACCCCCTTTACTACTTCAAGTATTGTATGATGGGGATGATGATCAATCAAGAGCATTTAGACAACATACCCGAGTTTACAATGCAGCTAATGCTTTCATGAGTCTTGGTGCGATAATTGACCCAGGAGTACTTACTGGAAGTGGTCCCACATCATTCACTATATATGGGGAATTGCGGCATCGAACCGGATCACTACTTCCACAATCAGGACAACACGCATCTTATGCTCAGCTATATATTTATGATCCTGATTCAGCTTTAGCAACCCGCTCTTTGAGAAATCCTTACTTAAGAAGGGATGTTCTTCAGACTATTCAAGATAGTTTGTTACAAGTTAATCCATTTGTAGAAAAATTTCGCCAGGCTTATGTAATTTTAAATCAATTGGACTTGGTTGGACAAAGTTTGCTTGTTTATCTCCATTACAGTAATCAACAGATCAACGGTGGTATAATTTACCAACAATAGATGAGATTGCTGTTGTAATACCCAGAGATAGAACTGAGGTCAGTGGAATGAGAGATATTATCTTACAACTGAGGGGGTAATAATGGATTAATGCAAATTAATGAATTCCACCAAGCCTATTTGCCACTACATTATGTCTTGCTATTCCCACATGGTGAACTTGGATGGGAACTAGGATTGAAACAGTGGGATATTCGATATAATTGTCCTTCAACTGATCGGCTTACTCAGATGCAGTTTAATAGTTATCGGCTCTTTGATCGTCCCTCAGAGTATTCAACAATTTTAAAAGTAGGAAAACTATTTCAAGAGTTTATAGTAGATGCTTGGGCTGCAACTGAGCAAAATCGATTGACATACCATAAGTTAAATCAAACGAAACTTCGTTCTGAGCTATACCATGATTTGACAGATGATAGTTTAGATGAACTTAATCCCGATCAAATTGGTTAAAGGTTTATTTTAGTATTGTCATTCATTGGTGGTAATAGATATATGCATGAGATATTCCAAGACTCAATGTCTATCACACGATACAACTAGCACCCCGATATTTTTCTTACTATGACAGCAAATCTAACGTGGCCTGAAATTACTTCAATTTTACTCCCACATCAAAGAGCTATTGACCGTCCTAACTTAGTTGCCCGTGTTTTTGAGTTAAAAAGAAAGGCTTTGATGAAGGAGGTAGAATCGAAGAAAGTTTTTGGTAAGAAAGTTGCATATGTTTTTACAATTGAATTCCAAAAACGGGGCCTACCACATATGCACGTACTTCTATTTCTCCAAGGTCCTGATAAGATTCGCACATGTGCTCAAGTTGATAAAATAGTCTTTGCAGATTTCCTGATATGACAGAAGATCCATTACTTTTTGAAACGATCAAGCGATGTATGGTTCATGGACCATGTGGTGTTAGAAATCCCCAGGCACCATGTATGGAAAATGTTGAGTGCATTAAAAGATACCCTCAAGCTTTTATAGAAACAACCACCATAGATAAAGATGGATATCCCATCTACCGGCGTTGTAAAGGTCCTGTATAAACAGTAAAAGGGCATAAAGTTAATAATAGAGATGTTGTACCATATAATTATTATCTTTCTAGACTGTTCAATCGAAGTTTGTGCTGGAATGAGATATGTCAAATATATTGACAAGTACATTTACAAAGGTTATGATCGCACAACAATGGTGTTAGGATCACGAAATGAGATTCAACAATACCTCGATGCAAGGTACATTGGACCTCCAAAAGCTGCTTGGCGCATATTTGGTAATCATTTGTATGAAGAGGTGCCATCAGTTATGCGGTTGGCACTCTATTTAACTGAAAATGCATCGCGTTGCTTTTGATCCCATAGAGTCATTAGATAGAACAAGGTCTAATTGCTGAATTCTAAAGATCAAATAAACCCAAAACCATTATTAAGCCAAATGAGAATGTCTGTTTCTATTAATACGACATTATTTTACATGATTGTGCTTATCATGTGTATGGAACTGGGGCTACATGATCCGGTTTGATATTGTGATTATTGATTGACTGAGAGTACCATATTTATATTGTGACGTGCCGAGGCACAGGTTCTATATGTCGATAGGATCCTTGATGTTGAGAAAATGATAAATTGAGATTTTGGAAACACCAGATAATCTCCAATCAATATATATATGATTAGAGTTTGATTATTGGAACTAGGACGCTAATCTTAAGATAGTATTTATATTGATTCCTACTTGAATTAAGCAGATGCCGAACTAGGAGTGTACCATGATTTCCTAGCAGATGGGCAAGGGTGGAACACGGTTTCCCTGAGTTTTAGCTGACTGGACGTGTAACTTGATCCCCTAACCGCTATTTATGTTGATTTCTTGCTTGAGTTAATCAGATACTTGACTAAGAGTGTAACACGATTCTTTAGCAAAAGAGCCAAGGGACGTAACTCGGTTCCCCGAGTCTTACACCGGTAGGGTTGTAACACGATTCCCTATCAATAATTTTATCCTGCTTGAGCTAAACAGATGCCTAACTAAGGGGTGTAACACGATTCCTCTAAGTTTTACACAGGTAACGGGTGTACACATGTTTCCCCACTCGGTATATATATTAAGATATACATTCGCCGTAAGTACAAACGATGCAATTGGTGACCCTGCATATTTGCATTTTTGGCATCCAAAAGGTGGAAAAAGTATTCATTGACAAATTTCAAAAAAAAGAAAAAAAGAACTAATAGTTTTCGTTAATGTTTAATATCGTATCATATACTTTTCCTAGGATGAATATGTTTGACGGCATCGAAATTCCTCTTATTTAAAAAAAAAAAAAAAAAAAGAAACTGTTTCTGTATTTTTTTTTCTCCTACATTTTTTCTCGTAAATTTTAAGAAAAAGAGAGCCAACAACGGATTCTCCCCCAAACGATAGCACGCACTCATGCAACGATGAGAGGGAGATTGGGCACAACAGGATAAAACAAACAAAATATCCAAATGAAAATGCTAGTATGGCAATACCTCTAACAAAAATTGGTGGGTCACATGATTCATTTTTGTCATAAAACATATCTTAACGGGTTTTTTTGCGTTAAAGTGAGTAATAATTAGCTCATAAAAATTATTATATTAGTTTTATAAAAAAAAAAAAAATTTGATCGTATACTTGGGTGATTCCCACCACAGATTTAAGTTAAAAATTGAATACATATAAAATCTTGAAGGTAGAATAACAGTAGAGGTGGCGGTGGTGGTGGTGAGTGGATGCATGGTAGTAGAGGAGGTGGGTGGTCCTCAAGAATAAGTCATTCGACTCATTCACACTTCTCACAAACATACTGAGAGAGAGAATGAAAATAAGATGTGAGAATGAACATTCAATTCTAACTCATCCACTCATTCTCTCGTACCAAAGAGTCTTTGTTAATCTCACACACTTCTGGTTGAATGTACACACGACTACGAGCATTTGCAAAGAAAACATTCTAGCCAGTGATTATAGGTTAGGGATCAAAATAAATCTATACTGTATGTAATTCAATGCACTAAAAATTTCAACTATATCCCCCAAAAAACAACCCCCCCCCCCCGGGACAGATATTATTAAAAAAAAAAAGGTACAAATACATAAAAGGAAAAGAACACTTTCTCCATCCACCCAGAATGTTTTTCACATAAATAGAAAATCAAGTGTTTTTCACATAAATAGAAACAGGTAAACATATAGGTGTGGGAATGGAATTGCATGGCCAAAACCAGGTTCTCCTGAACTAGAGCATCTGGGTTTGGATTCCTTTCTTGGTTCAGCACAAGATTTTAGGTTGACAATCGTCTCTGAAGCTCCTCAACAAGTTTAACCCTGGGGAGTTCTACCTCTTTTGCTGCTTCAACATCTTTCAATTTCACAACCCCTTCAGTCAATTCACGCTCCCCCACAATAACCATCCACGGGATCTTCGATGCTTTGGCACGTTCAATGTGCTTCATCACTCTTTTATTAACGCCGTATTCTGCTTTCAGTCTAGCATTCCACAACTCACTCACCAGTTCAGCAGCAAGTGATAGGTCATCCCCCAAAATAGCCACTAGGACTTGAGTTTCTATAGCTCGGACAGCCTACCAAACAACAATAACATCATCAGTGCCTCAGCACATCTAAGAAAAGGGACCCCGTGGTACTGCATCAATGGTGCGTCCCTGAGGTAAACTACACTGACCTCCCCTGAGATTTCTTGAAAAGTTAAACAACACCATCCATATTTGGAAAATTACTCTGACTTCCACTAATTTTAAGTTTTTCTTAGTTGATTCCCGTGTCTAAACAGTCCACAAAATCTAACTGATATATATTAAATATTTTTATATGAATTGATCAAAATTTTCTTACTCAAAGTAGGAAATCAAAGTCTCTATAAGTTATAGCATTTTAATTGAGAATATTTTGGTTTAATTCATACAAATTCATTTAACATTAACGAGACTCTGTATATTTTATTGCATTTATGTGTCACATGGGTAATTTGTTAAGGAAACCTAAAAGCAGAGGAGGTCAAAGTAATTTCTTAAACATTAGGGATGTTATCTACCTTTTGAAGAAATATTAGGGAGTCAATTTACCCAACAAAAATTTGCTCCAACAGTTCGAACAAGACCGGTTTACAGGAGTACCTCGGGAAAAAAGAAACATACTAACTGCTACTAAAAGAGTTACGAGGAAAGCACGAGGGGGGAAAAAAAAAAAGACTGAATACTATAGTCTGCAGTTTTTTAAACAGGACTTGAGCAGTTGGAAAAAACCAATCACAAAAGAACCGTTTGATAACGCTATTGTTTTTCTATTCATATTTATCTGTTTATGTTTTTTGTCTTTTACTTTCTGTTGTCATTTTTCTTTTCTAAAATGAAAAACTAAAAGTGAGTTTGAAAATGTAATTTTGTTTACAATTATTATTTTTTTATTTTCATAGAATATTAAATTTTATTAGTTAAATTAATTATTAAAAATATTAATTATTAAATTGATTGTTAAATAAATTAATTATTAAATTTTAGTTAAATTAATTAATTATTAATTTAATTTAATTTTAAATTAATTATTAATTAAATTTATTATTTGTTAAAATTAGTTTTATTTTAAAAAAATATTTGAATAAAATAATTTATTTTAATATGATGCAACAAAAATAAATAAAGTATAATAATTGATAAAAATGTCTAAAATAGGAACAAAAAGAAAAAAAGAAAACAAAAACAAAGTGAAACCTTTTTTTTTTTTTTGTTTACATTTTTCTGTTTAAGTTTTTATCTTTTTGGAAACAAAAAAAACATAAACAGATTTAACAAACAAAAATTTTGAAAACATAAACAGAAAAATAGAAAGCAAAAACATTACCAAAGTACACTAGCGCCATATCTCAGTACCAGTTAGCATTATAACATTTGTCAAACATTGGTGATGATATTGCATAGAATTATCTTCCACAGGAAATCAAAAGATGCGGGCATTGCTTTGGAATGATGAACCGAAACATGCAGATCGGAGAATGTGAAGCCACAAAAATGCAAACAAAATGGATTTAGAAAGTCTTAGCTCAATAAATCTAGATACAAAGGCGCTGGTCAAACCATAATAGATATAGCTATAATTTCGTGAGACCGGCACAGGTTTTTTCAACAGAAGTGCAGTTTGAGCTACCATGCATTAACAGTCCATGTGTATATTTATCGCGTCTAAAGCATGAAAACATAATGCATGAAAAAATAAAATAAAATAAAATAAAAAATTCATACATATACATGCATAATATCTCACCCCTGACACGAAGGAATTCATGCATAGATATTGCTCATCACCGTCCCTGCCTGGTGGGTGTGGTAATAAAAAAGCGGGTAGCTTGGCTTGTTATAGAGTAAACGTATACATTTAGAGTTCCCACACTATGTGTGCATGGTTGTGAAAGAACAATAAGCAATCTTTTGGAGTTGATTGTAAAACGTAGTTAAATAAGGCTTGGCTGAATTATTGGACTAGGGAGTTTTACTTCTTCCATTGGATTATTTGGTACAGTTTTGGAGGATTTCTTTCTTCTTTTTTTTTTTTTTTTTTTTTTTTTTTGGGTCCCCATCAATATGGTGTAAATGCTTAATGTTAAGGGTCCCTATGCTGTACAAATATAAAATGTTGATTTCCAAAAAACCTATTATCGCCTTTATTGTGTAGATTCCCCCCCACCTTTTTTTTGACAAGTAATATATTAGAAAAGCATAAAGAGGATGCCAACAAAGCCTAAAAATACAAATCCATACTTCCGACAAAAGCTACGCAAATCCAGGTCATTTCCTCTGACTGCCTATACACAATAGACACAAAAATACTTTTCATCCTATATAAAATACTTTTCATCCTATATATATAGAGTAAATTCTCAACCTATAAAGAAAATGTTAGCAATTAAAATTAACTTCAGGCCTATTCAGGTTAAAGGTGATGCTCTCTAATTATTTCTTTGCAGAAAATGAAATATAGCATAGCCCGAGTGATAATCAGACAATCAGCCGGAATAATATATGCTGTTGAAGTAATTCAAATAACACAAAGTGAAAAACTATCACCTCATTCTGGTCTTTCTGAAGATGCTCCATTATGGTAAACACTCGTTCTATGCCTAAACTGATACCAACTGCAGGAACCTGCTTTGTACCAAACATGCCAATAAGGTTGTCATAACGTCCACCGGCAGCAATTGAACCAACCTGATGACAGGCATATATCAAATCAGTTTAAGGACGCAATATAGCTCACATGCAAACATATGCCTCACAGAGTTCTGCATATGACTTGTCTGTATTACTTCCCATGCAATTGCATGTACACATGAAATTATACCGGGAAAACAATAGCATATGATAGCACACACAGGCATGTGAACGTAGCGACCAACTAGGCTAGCATAGTATATGGTTGGGAGAGAGTGGGGGCGAAATATCCAGAATAATTGAAGTAGCAAATCTCAATAATCATAACAATAATGGAGGAACAACAATTAGTCCTTTATCATCATCAATTACGGTATACAAAAAACCACAAATGCATCTCATTGCAAACCATATGAACAGGGAGAGATTCTCGAGCTCTCATAGGTTGGATCATAATCTAGAAAAACCCTCAAAATCATAGATTCTTTCCAAAGTCAATAAGATGAACTGGTTAACAACACAGAAAACTTTGTTGCTAAATCAAAGTTATACCTGGGTAGCCCCTTTAAAAACAGCTTCAAATATGACTCCAGTATAGTAGTCAAGACCTCTGGCGAGACTCAAATCAAAAACTACTTTGTCAATAGACTTTGACTTCTCCAACGCTTTAAATAGAATCTCCAATTCATTCAGTGCAACAAGTGATCCCTCATTTTCCAGGAGCGAGCTCCCTTCTTGTTTAAGTTTAGATAAAAGTTCCAGGGGAGGCCCTCTTTCCTTGACAAAAGTGCCAATTTTATCCGCTGTCTCAACAGTTAAGCCCTTTTCTTCCACCTGGCATAGAATTAGCAAATAAAATAATTAGCAAAACTTAATCATGCTATTTTTTTTAAGGAACTTTAGAACTCAAAACGTTTAATTTTTTATTGATTTTTTAAATATATTAAATGTATTTATAATATATAAACAGATAAATAGTTATAAATAGATGTATTTATAATATAAAAAGGAATAATTTTTCATGTATGTATAAAGATAGTTATTATTTGACATGTCCATGTCCTGTCATGTCATGATTTTTTATTTTTTATTTTTTCAAGAAATTATCTTGTTGGTGCATCAGCAACCATGTGTCATATTGTGCATGTCCATATGTTTCTAAAGCCCCAGATTTGTTTCTATTCTTGTTCTCTTCAAGCATTTTCTTAAAGCCTGGATTACCATTCAGATGCCACAATAGAAAAGGGGAAAAAAGAAAATAATTCTGGCAAAAAGCAACTATGTAAAGTGGCCACTGTGCCATAGCAGAAAGGTCCTTTTAAATGCCAACAGCAGAAAAAGGAAAATATAAAATATACAATGTTGTTTCAATACTTAAATATAACTTCAGATCAATGGAAGATGGATGTCCTCACCATTTCTTTTTTAATTTGCTCAAATGATTGTTTGTCCAACTTGTCAATACTTGAACATATAGTTCTGAATTTTTCAGGGGTCACTCCACAAATATCCAGCATTCCATCCAGTAGCTTCCGATGATTCAATTTTATCTGTGAAAAATATGTAGAGAAAGATTAAAAGATAAAAGAAGTGACTCTTATCCTCGAAATCCCTTTACAAAAATTCAAAAAACAAATTGCAGGTAAATGTAGAACATGAGCAGAGCTGTTTTAAAGGGCAAGAGCACAGAGGCTGATCCAAATACCCTACTCAATTGATGCAAAGGTTCTGGGGTACCAAACCATCCTCTTAATAAGCTAAGATCATACATTCCACACCATTAATATTTTTGTAATACAAATTCCTTTTTGATGGCCAAATACTAAATCTACATGCATTAAAGTTAAAATGGATAACCCAAATGTAACAGTTCATAACACAGAAAATAATTTAAAGCTTACATCATTCAAAAAGATGATCAGGAGTATTTAAGTACCTCATAATCGCCAATACTTAGCTCATCCAGAAGTTCAGTCATAACCTTTATGACCTCAAAGTCTGGCCCCATTGTCTCATATTGTCCAGCAATGTCAAAGTCACATTGATAGAATTCACGGAATCTTCCTTTAGATGGGTTATCCCTTCTATAAACCTTCGCTATTTGATACCTTTTAAATGATGTAATACCATTCATGGCAATATATCTGGCAAATGGAACTGTTAAGTCATACCGCAGTGAACAAAGCTCTCCACCCTGTCCATAAGTCCAACAACAGTAACAAATGAGTTAGATAGTCGAATATCAGCTACATTTTTCCACCTAACAGAGTTATTATTATTATTATTGCTATTATAGGTCCACCTAACAGAGTTGCTATGCTAATGAAACCAAAATTCTAGGCCAAAACGATATTTCCATAAAAGGGATTGGCATTTGATATAGCTCTTAAACAAAAATCCAAAGCTCTGAGTCAAAATTATCTCATTCATCCCCTCATGAGGAATTGCCTACCCAATACACTACTCTTGAAGCCACATATTTTTATTTTTTTTATTTATTTTTTTATTTTTATTTTTTTTGTGGCCAACCTTTTTCATCTACATCATAGACACATGCATACCAAAAAAACTGCATACTTGCGTTTGCTTTTAAGCTTCTAAAAGACTAATATAAAAGTATTAAAATATTCTACTATTAAGGTATTAAAACTACAAAATTAAGATTAGATGTCCAATGAAATCCAAGACCTCTTCATTTGCTTCTTGAGATACATATGTATTGATTACGCTTCTAGAGATAGATACATCATACTACAATAGGCTGACAGATCATACAAAAATGTAGGATCATGTAAAGACATAGAGCTATCCAAAAGGTGTAATATAGAAAGAAGTGTACAGTAAGAAATTTAGGATTTGATTTGCTGCAACCCTTTTCTATGATCATATCATAAAAAAGCATTCATCTTATTACTCGTTACATTCTACTTGATCATAGTCCATTATTCCATTTTTTCAGGTTAAATGCTTTTATATTAAAAAAATGTGCGCTAGTTTTGGCCCATTGATTGATGGATCTACCATTCAAAAGTAATATGTGAGTGTGGATACTTGGTCTAATTCAGGCTTTGTTATATGATGTATGATTATAATTTTGCTTTATCTATACTTCATTAATATGTGATTTTGATGGCTGTACTTCATACTTACTCTAAGGTACAAATTATATGCATACTAAACACGTCTGACATTGGCACTTGGTATTGTCCATCTTTAATTTGGTCCCACGGTCCCATGTCACTCTTGATTTAAATTCGGGACGTGACAGCAAATGTGTTTGTCCTCTCAATTCGTAATAAAATGTTGAATTCTACCTTAGTGCCACATTACATCTACTCTCCCTTTTTTTTGCTGCTCCTCAACATCATCAATGTTGATTCTCAACTAAGCATTTTCCACCCAACGAATAAAATTTGAAGTCCTAAGTCTTCTTTCATTCATATCTCCTTCGATGCCTCCTTTACCAATTTTTCAAGCATAACCATAGTTCTCTCCCTCCCACTCTCTGCCTCTTGTGGCAACCCCTTGATGCTTTCTCTTTAAAGCATCATCTTTATTCACCTGAAAAAAATGGTCTCTCCCTCTACTCCTCCCACCTATCAATCCTGCTTCACCTCCAAATTGCAGTCTGAAGAGAAACTTTGCACACTACAAAAGGGCTCCTCTGTGAGATAGTAGTCAAGATCAAGATCAAGATCAAGATCACAGAATAAACAACGTGAATTCTGGAGAAGGCAAATGTCTTGCAGGTAAGCCACCTAAAAAGTTTTCCACATGGTCCAAGAATCAAACTCAATCACCAATACACTCAAAAGTAGAAGCATATCTTGCGAAATGACAATTGACCGACTCCCTTGACTATTAGAAATTCCAAATAATAAAACTTCAACAACAAAAAGAATGAGAAGACTTCAGTTGAACGAACATATGTTATGTCTAACAAACATATTTTACCTGGTCAGAAAGATCATAAATCAACTTTGAATCTTCCCCATACTTTCCCATTAGAGTTTCTCTCAATTCAAATGCAGGAGTATCTAAGGCTGTAGCACCATGCCTCTTGAAAACTTCCACAATAATTGAGAATGCTTTCTCTCTTATGGCCATTTGTTCTTTTGCGAAATCCCGAGTACCCTGGTACATAAGAACAATGTGGTAAATGCGCAAATTCTGCAAACTCATTTAGTCTGAAATGAATCAAACTACACTTAAAATAAAGGATAACTAAATTAGTTCCAATACAACAATAAATAATTATAGAAAAAATCGGACGAAATTATTAACTAGACAATAGAAGAACTAGTCGACCCACAGAATTGTCTCTGTGCAAATGACAAATTGTGGTTCTTTACGTGAAAAACTCTACCGATAACTAAGAATAATAGAAAGGAGGGGTGCTTCTGAAAGGAAAAGAAATAAATAATATTTACCTTCTTAAAACTTGCAATTAAAAATATTACATATTCCAAATAAAGAAAAAGTAAAGAAGATGAGCCAATAAGAATAAAATCAGATTATTAGAACTGGACATAGCGAGATAGGATTCCTTCATATTGTTAAAAACATCAGCAATGGGATAATGTATTCAAGAATTAATGAAAAAAAGGAATTCTATAGTGATTCTACATTGCAGACTGCATGTTGCTAAAAGAACCACCCATGTGTCACTCTCTCTCTCTTTCTCTCTCTCTATCTCTCTCTACTGAACTACTTCCATGTTAGCTAAGCCCATGCCAAATTTAAGTTACTGCGTTGTTATTTAAAAATTAGATGCATGTCATTATCAGGTATCAAACCCACAAGTACATCAGACCAAAGAATCAAATAAATTAAGATTTAGGCAATACACATTTTTAAGCCCAAAATATCATAGCAGATGCCTGAAATATAAAATCCACAAAACAATGCTTAATCTGGATAAATCAGAACAGGCAGTTAATTCGAGCAAAACAAACAAGGCTAGCATGATAATAGGTCATAAAACACATGAATGGCCAGAGGCTATGCTACTTAACTCTTCTATTTCCTCAAATGTACCCATGTCTCCCGATATCACAATGATAAGGGAATGGGATATGTGTCCAACACCCATACACAAATTGGACACTTGAATCCTCTAATTTTAACATCTGTTAAAAAGTAACAACTTGTGTTTGACAGTAAATAAAAATTTTTAATCTTTCATGCAGATTGAAGATTAACATCTCATATTTTTCTTCAAATTTTAAGTACATTTCTAAAATAATAACTATATTTTATGTCAATATATTACACAATATACACCATATTTAAATGTTAATAACATGTCCACATATGCTATCCAAGTTTTGGACCCACATCCTAGTAACCTAGTGTTAAAGTATTGGGAGGTCTGACACTGGACACATCCGAGTCCAAGTAGCATAGGCCAGATGACAGTAAAACTTGTATCAAACTGGAACCATTACAACTCTACCTTTAAGAACAATATACAACAGCTAAATTATACATTACTCATTGTGTATCAATCCACAGTTAGAAGGGGGAAAAAAACAGCTTTGTAATAAATTCCAAAAGACATAAATATTTCTGTTTATTGTGTAGTCTACAGAGAAGTACTACATTTTCTTATAAGTTATCAGAGGTACTATGTAAGGTATTTTTTAATGTGATCCAGGGCCTGAATGTGTGAGAGAAGACATGAATGCTCAATTAAATAGTGGTCAATTTATACATTACTTCACAACTTAGAAAATAGTTCACACAACCACACCTGGTTACTTGACACAGAAAAAAAAAGGGGGGGGGGGTTTCAAAAATCATGAGACTGTGGATACTTCAATACCTTTGGAAGCTTGGGAAGTCTTCTACTCTCGTTGCTTTCCACGATCTCTTTCACTTTCTTCAGCAAGCTTTCAAAGCCATAGTTCTTTGGATCCAAGAAATAGAGAAGACCCTGCACCCATTTATCCAATATGACCAATGGGTCAAGTGCTTCGCCTACCCCGCTCTGCAAATTATCCCTAATAAACTGAATTAATACGGTAGTCCCTTTTCCTAAAACCTTCTTTCTCTTCTCACTCTTCTTCTCTGCTTTCGCACCTTCCCCATTCATCTCCAGACTTGTATCTCCTCGAATTTTTTCTAAAATTCCGCTCCCTTCCAGGGAAATAAAAGAGGTAGTTGCCTCCCAAGAAACAATTTTCCTCACCATTTCTGATAAACTATTTAGCTTGTGAAAGAACTGAATGTACTCCCCTCTGAAACCCACTTGCGAAGAGGACACAAACAAATCCCCCAAACTATCAACCTTAGGACATCTCTTGTCAAAAATTTCACCCAAACGAGACTGGAGATCAACATTAGTCATTGCATCAATGTTATATTTGGCTCGAGACCAGCTACTCTTACCCAAGTGCCAGAGAGCCTCAGCTAGAGATGAGAAAGCCGTGGACAATGCCTTGGCAGTTCCCCCAGTAGTGGAACCACCCTTCCTCGCTTTAACAACAGGGGAATTCAATTCCACCCGGGTTCTCGAGTGTACCAATCTGGAAATTTCCCTGAAAGTACCATGAACTTGAGGAATCTCAGAAAGCGCATCGGACTCAAACTTGCCGACCAATTTAGAGCCATTGAGCAAAACCTTCAAGTCACTGGCAACGCCAGTCTCGTCCTTATTCGCCGATGATCCATCGCCGGAGTCTATCAAATTGAAAGAACCTACATCGGCCCGTGAGGCCTCGCAAGACAAGGCGGCGACGGCGTCAGATATAGCACACAAGGTCGACGATTGGTGATCCAGAATTGCGCAAATGCCATCCAAAACAAACAGTGATTTCTCCAGAACAACGAGTTCTTCCTCTGTGACATCGAAGGCGTGATCGAAATCAAGTGTTTGAGAACCAGACGGATTATTAAGAGCATCGGAAATCAGAAGTGGAAGGTCCGGTCGAACACCGCCGCCGGAGAGCAAAAGCTTGTTCAAAGCAAGCAAGAGAGAAGCTCTGGCCTCTTCATTTGATAATTCCTCAAGAACGGAGAACTTGAACTTAGCAGAAGGAGTCGGCTGCTGGCGGTGGCTGGACAGCCGGTCAAGCACCGATGAGTCGATTCGCACCAGAGCGACCCCGGTGGCGACGGCGAAGACGGAGGCGGAGGAGAGAGAAGCGCCTTTGCCGCCCACCGTTATCAGTGACACGCAGCGTCCCTCAGCCGCCATGGCAATGAGAAGCAAATTTGGTAATCTTTCTCTCTCTAAGAACCAGCCTTCAGTTCATTAGGGTTTTGAGAAAGTGGAAAGAAAGTGAATGAAAAATGCGTTTGGATTCCGATTCATCCTTCCAGAGCTTTTTCGACTAACTTAAGGGTTGCGTTGGTTCTCTGATCGGAGTGTTTTTGAATTGGAAATGCTTAAAATTATTTTTTTATATTTTATTTTTTGTGTAAATTTATTTTTTATTTTTTAAAATAAATTTAAAAAATACAAGTGACTAAATGCATTTAAATTATTTTCTTTATTTTCAAAAGTATAAAATAAAAAATAAACTAAAAACAAAAAATAAAAAATAAAAATAAAACTAAAAAACAGAAAACCAAACCAAATTAAGCCTTAATATTTCACTACCCACAAGAAAATCTAAGCTTAAGTCTTTTTTTTCTTTTTTCATTGTGTTTGGAGTGACAAATTCAGTAAAAATATTCTAATATTCTCCATTTTTAAAATTTTTCTCCTCGTCAAAAATCTCTAATTTTTTTTAATTTTTATCAACTTTCTATAACTTTTTTAATTTCTACCAAATTTCTCTAAACTTTATCAATTTTTTTTTACACTTTTCAAGAAAAACTCTAGACACTTGAATAATTTAAAATTTACCTTTTTTTTTTTCTTTT
>QLOD02000033.1:30984351-31001570 GCA_003260245.2 Sideroxylon spinosum | reverse complement strand
CTGCAAAAACATCTATGATTATATGTACAACTTGGTCATCAAGCATTGCCAGCAACCTCGGCAACTCGTTGCCTCATCATCTCCATCACTGTTGCCTTTCGCAAATTGCTGTTGCAAACTTTTTGAAGTCCTGATGAGATTCTAACTAGTGATCACTGATGAATAAAAATACTCAATTGGTGCATAAATTTAAGATGAGACTCTAATTAGTGATCACTGATGAATAAAAATACTCAATTGGTGCATAAAGTTAACTTTTTGGTTTTGCATCATAAGAGGGCCCAAGGCTTCATTTGGAAAAAAAATAGTAAGAAATCCAACTTGTGGGCTTTAGTAAATTAGTACTTTAACTTTTTCTAAAATGATTAAATTTAATTTCATGTATTTTAATCTTTTTTAAAACCACAAAGGACAAAGATGTCAAATTAATAAAAAGACTAATTTTTTGTGTTTGAGAAGGAAAAAAGTTAACTTTTTGATAGATAGTTTTTTTAACTTTTTGTTAGATTGACGTCTTTGTCTTTCAAAATTTAAAAGAAATTCAAAGTGCAAAAGAATAAATTTTGTCATTTTAGAAAAAATAAAAAAATAATTAATTAATAGTTCAACTAACAACTTTTTTTCCTAAATGCTATCAAAAGAAGATTAAAATATAAGAGAATAATTTTGATCATTAAAGAAAAAGACAAAAAATTGAAAAGCTTGCTAAGCTTATCAAACGAAACTTAAGGCTTCTTTATTCAATTTTTGATTTTTTGAAATGATTAAATTTATTCTCTTATAATTTAAAATTTTTAAAATTATGAAGGAAGAACAAAAATGTTAAATTAATAAAAAGCTAAATAGTTACTTTTTTTTTTTTTTTTTCTTTTCTCTTTCCAAATTAAACCTACGTCAAGTAATATTAAACTCAACCGAATTTACTGAAGGTACCTAATTTGACTATTCAAACTTACATTGTTTACTAGGAGCCCATTTGAGAGAAAAATATTGAACAATTTCGAAAATTTTATCATTTAGTAACTTATTAACCTTCTGCAACGTTTCTTACAAAATTGTACATTAAAAAAAAAAAAAAAAGTTACAAAAATTTTTTAACTAATAGTAAAAAATTAGTAAAAATCATCAAAAATGATAAACGTTTTATCAAACACAAAAACTTTCAATTAATAACTTCTAAGAAAAACAAATTCAAAAAAATTATTAAAAATTTGATTACCAAACATATGCTAAATAAATGAATAAAGACGATCCCAATTTAGAAATTTGGTCCCTCAACTCGTCACTACTTGAACTTATCTCTAGTCTTCAACAACTAATCTTTTCTTTTTGTAGTTTTTTTTTTTTTTGTCTTTTTTAACACCTTTTAGATATTATTTACATGAATTTATTTTCTTTTTTAATTAAAAAAGTTTTGAGTCACAGAACTCTCTCATTTTGATATATCAATTTATTTTTTATATTTTTAGATAAATTACTTAAGTATTTCGTAAAATTTAGGATTAAATATGTATCACATCAATATAGTTTAAGAAATTACATTAATTTCTCTTGCTTGATTGTTAAATCCAAGACGGCCGATGGGCTCAGTAGCTGCCTAAATAATTAGGGCATCCTAAGTATTCAAAAAAAAAAAAAAAAGTGATATTTTATCACAAGACATTGAAATCTTAATCAAGGATTTGAGACATAAGATGAAATATTTGATAAGGTATATGTAAATAAAAACTATCTAAATAATAATAATATTTTATCACAAGATATTGAAGAGTAACTAAAAAAGGCAGAAAAAGGTTTATTTAAAAAAATTGAAAAGAAATTGAAATTTGGTCAGTTTTCAAAAAAAAAAAAAAAAAATTGATAGTTTATCACGAGATTATAAATTTGGACCTATCTAAAAAATTGGGAAAAGAAAAAGAAAAAGAATTAAAATTTTAGTACAAGACATTAGTCTCAATTTGGTGCATATTAAAAAAAAAAAAAAAAAGAGAGAGTATTTGGCAATGGCTATCTAAAAAAAAAGAATATTTAATAAAAACTATAAAAAAAATGAAAAAAAAATTGAAACATGATAACGACCATCTAGAAAACTCAAAATATTTGATAAAGCCAATATAAAAAAAAAAATTAAAAAAATAGAATTAAAATTTTATCACAAGACAATGAGAAGTCACAAATCTGAAAAAAAAATTAAAATTTGGTGCGCTAAATACTGAAAGAAGAAAGGGGAACAATTGTCCCTAACATCAAGATTCTAAGTAATTAATTTTATTTTAAGAAATCTTATTAATAATTGAAAAGGATTATTTAATAAAGCCTATCTAAAAAAAAAAAATTTAAAAAGTAAAATATGATAAGGCCAATCTAAAAATCCCAACAAAAAAAAATGAATTTTTATCACAAGATATTAAAGTAAAATATTAGATGAGACTTATATAAAAAAATCAAAATATTAGATAAGACATTTGAAAAAATAATAAGTGCTACCCACAATAAAACTAAAACTGGATAAATAATAAGAAAAAAAATTAAATTTGGATAAATTTGAGGTGAATAAACTAGATATCCTTAAAAAATTTAATGAAATATTTAATAAAGTTATCTAAGACTTGCCTAAAAAGAATAAATCCTATCTAAAATAAAAATGAAGTTGGATAAATAATATGAATAAAAAATTGAAGCCTATGGCGAGATAAATAATATCAAGAGGTTTTTTTAAAATTCCAATCATGACTAAAATCCTGAAGAGGTGAGAACCAATTGGACAAACAACGGTTGTAATCCTCAAATCCATTGAAATTCTTAAGAAATCAAGAAAGTAAAAAATATATACAAGACGAATGAGCCAAATGCCGTCCTTTGAGAAAGATAATGATAAAAAATAATAAACAATCTCCACCAAAAATTACAATTATAATTATAATTTTTTATGAGGCACATCTGCAAAGAGAAAATATATATATATATATATATATATATTTAATAAAACCTATCTAAAAAATTCAAAATATTTTATAAAACCTATCTAAAAATTATATATATATATATATATAAAAAATCAAACCGATCTAAAAAAAATAAAAAAAATTGGCTAAAATTGAAACCAAAGGCAAATAAACCAAATAACTTCTCACCTTCTTGAATTCTTAAGTAATCCAACTACTTCTAAAGATTTCAACCGTTGTATACAATTCCTTTTCACCTTATTAAGTATTTCAAGGTGGTTTGAACCTTAATAAACTCTTGATATTTATTGAAGAAGATAATTATAAATAACCCTACTTAGAATCATTGCTTTATTTTTTTTTCCCATCTTTAAATAAGAAATTCTACAAAAAAGTATTCAAAGAGAAGACATACCAACAAAAGAGGGAGAAGCAAAAAAAAGACTGGCAAAACTTAACTCCCTCCCAAATTCTTTTGTAAAGCACATTCTACAAGATAACTATGATTATAGTACACTAGCCACTACCAATGGCTACGCGGATTGATACAAAAGGAGAGGGATAGAATCAAAGAATCACATATGTTGCTGAGCTCTGAGTTTCAGAAGAGAGACACAGTAGAAGATATCAATGAAAGAATTCTCCACTAAACCGAGTGTTTAAACCAATCTGCTCTGATATCTTTTTTGCTATCTCCCTCTTAATATTCTAAAAATCTTGTTCCAGCTATTGTTGCCCAGTTTGCTTTGTAACAGATTTTGGTCAAACTCATAAGCCACCTTCTCCAGGACAACAAAAACATCTATAATTATATATACAACTTGGTCATCAAGCATTGCCAGCAACCTCGGCAGCTCGTTGCCTCATCATCTCCATCACTGCTGCCCTTCGTCGGGAGTCAGATTGCTGTTGCAACCTCCTCAAATGATCTTTCAAATCTCTGAATCAATACAAAATATAAATAGATAATATTTGTGACAGTCCTAACCAGTAAAATCTCTAGAGAAGCGCAGAAGGTTTCATGTACAAACCTGCAACGTGGTACGTGGCATTCAGATTCCTTGCAAGCTCGAGCATGAAGTTGAAGGAGATACCACATTTTCTTACAGAGAACACAACCTCCAGAGGCACGTACCTTGCATTGTATCCCATGGCGGAAAAGACCCTTCACTTTGCGGCAATTTGGATATTGACAAAGTGCAGATCGACACTGAGAGGCATGCACCAGAAGGTCGAGCATTTTCCTAAGCTGCAAAATCAAATATCCACATTGTAAGTCCTAAACCTTAAATAAGATGAAGTTTTGCTGGTAAACTTTTTTTTATTCCACTGTTAACATCGCATTTTCTTGATTTTGGGTGCTATCGTTTGAAGGAGTGTGTTCTAATTTTAATTTTTACAGCTCACACCCAGAAGCACAAATATTTTGCAGATTTTTTTCCCCATTAAGGATTCATTTGGTTACCCAAAAAGAAAGGCTTCACTTTTTTTCAATTATACTTAATTATTTTTATAAGCTGTAGCTTTTCGGGGGGTGCTAATTGCAATTGAAAAAAAGGATTACTCCTTAGTGAACCACACACTATGCAGAATACCTATAGAATCTCCATAAGAAAGTAAAAAGAAGTAAAAATTAAGAGGGTTTTGAATTGATAGAAATAAATAAGTAAAGATCTATAACCTGTAAAACTCGCAATTGCCTTGCTTCTTTGTTCTGTGCATCACGATCAGCCATGGATGGATGATTAGTCAACTTATGTGGATGATCAATTCCTCCATCCTTCTGATGACAAGCATTGCATACATCATAATCGGGGCAAATCTCACAGCGCCAACCTTGACCGGTTTCGATGTCAAGATGACATATGTTGCATGTTGTTACAAATGCAGGAGCAGTGGGATTATGAAGGTGGTAAAGGACCATCATAGAAGAATGTTTGGCTCGGCGGAGGGTATCATACTGGTAGTGATTTCCTTGACATAGACTCAAAAATGCCTGTCTTGTGTCAAAAAATTCACTCTCAAGAATCTCATCTCTATCCTTTGTGTCTTCAGATACATCATTGATTTCAACCTGCAGGGTTTATCCATCTCAGTTCTTAGTCGGGATAGCGACAAATCAAACAAGGCTCACTTCATGAGGAGGAAGAAAATACAATCTCAGAGACAGAAGGGGTTATTGCCTTACCGGATAAAGTATGTGTTTGTCTCTCTGATTGATAGGATGTCTTTCTCTCTCTTCCAGTTTTTGTTCAACATCATAACACCTGTAAGAATAGAAAAACAAGAATCAAATCCAAATTGTAATCAGTCACTGGGAAAATCAAGGTCAAAGCTCCTGTTTATTTAACCAGAATCAATTGTAAGAAAAGGAGTAAATGGGGAAACTATATGTCTTCAATCATGTCTACGTAAATAAAGATTGATGTCTTTGCACTGCCCTCTCTGTTACTAACATATCACTATTATAACTTATAATATTATTAGACAATAGTAGATAGAAACAACACTTGAAAGTAGTCCTATTAAAACCAATAAATACAGGCCTGCCTGCCATCTACACCAGAATAAATAGAGTTTTCTATGCCATAAAAGATTAAAAAATGTACGATACGGTGGCAGAATTCAAGTTAATGAAAATAAATCTGAAGCTGACAGGTTGACAAGAGAACTAGGAACTGCAGAAAGAAACCAAAGGAGGAATATCTTCTTCACTCATGCCCACCCAACTTTCCCAGACTCACTTCTTGAAGGCCTCATAAACAAATAATACATTAAAGACTAGGCGTTGGCATGGGGTTTTATCAGTCCATCAAATTCACCTGACCTCGTTTCATGATGATGCAACAGTCATACATCTATTTTTCTGATGCATTTATTTCCCTTCTTCTTTACTTTTTTCGTAGTATTATTTTGCATTCTTACGAAGGAAGTATGGCACAGAAAACCAAAGAAATTTCACTGTGCCATATTATCTATTATTTTGTATTTTTGTTGGCCGTCCTATTAGTTTAAAAGATTGCAAGCATAATTATTAATGCATTGTTTTTGACATCTAGTAACAGAATATTTATTATTATCAATGTTAGTTTATCAACATTATTTCTATTGAAAAGCAAATTAAAGAGTGAAAGTTTTATTTGTCACCTTAGGGTTTCGGATTTTTTGGTAAATCAATCCTTATTTCATTCAAACAGACATCAAGTGCACCATATACCTCTACACTACTAGATTGTGGAATCTCAGTGTAACTTTGTATCAGTGCACTGACGCCAATTCTTAAAATTGTTTTCTTCTTTCCTACCATACCAATTCCCATTTTTGCTTGAAAAATGGTCCAATAGAAATACAACCGCTAGACATGCAAATGAAGCCACAATAAGGAAACTTATCAATCAAAAATCGTGTATAACAACATATACATTCAACAGGACAAAAAAAAAAATACAGCACTTCAATCAATAATATAACACTGATTTTAGAAATCTTACTTGTCACAAAGTTGAAAATTTTTGCACTGCTTGCAGACCCAACGATTTCCAGCTACTATTAGAATACAACAATGAGTGCACGCATGCTGCAAGTGAACCATGATAAAATCTTCCTTCATTGGGCTAATCGTTTCACCAAGCTGGACAAAATGGATAGCGTGTAAGAACAAAAGAGTAATATCTCCAAACAAATAAATATTTAGTTTTGAAAAGATGAAAAGCATAAAAAATACTCGACTCAACAGCCTTAATCCCCAATATCTTAGTTGGTCACATGGATACAATTTATCCAATTGCCCCGATTCAAAGATGTAAGCGAGTGTAAAACACAATAACAACTACAATACAAGAAACTACAAACTTTTTATGCATAAAAGTAGTACAAGAATTGCAGCATGAATCTGAGACTAGCTCGGTAAACAAGAAACGATAGAAACATCACAAAAACAAGAACATTAATAACGATAAAAATGAGTTATAAAGTGACAAGAACAGATTAAAAAACGCTAAATGAATATGCACTCAGAAAAATTTATTAAGCCAGGAGATTTAGGATATTAGGATTACTTTATGCATTAATAATAAATCCTTTGATGCATTGCCAGAAAGATCAGATTGACCAGATGCTTTTAGAGCCCTTTTTGTTATGGTCTTTTTGGTGGTTCCCTTCTTCTGTTGTTTTCTTCCATCTTCTTCTTGACGAAGCTGGTAGATCATGTCTTCTGCAGCACCTGGCCAGTAGTCCCCATCAAAATAAGGTAACCTAGCTGCAGTTACCTTAGCCTTACATTCCCCAGTGGATACAAAGAAATGATCGTATAAATTAGTAAGGTCAGCCACAACGTTTTCCTTTGCAGCCTTTCTTAACATTGCCAAATACCTGAATTTAAAATAAATAAATAAACTCCAGGTAAAAGAAAGGCTGATAGCAAGGATAAATACTTGCTTCATAATACAAACGGCAGTAAAATGTTCTCATAAAAAGGTTATCTGCTCACCATTCTCTGAGTTTATCCGATTTTGGTGTTTTCTGTATTTCTGGATGGCAATATAAAATATAGTCTTCACCCTTCAATGGAGGGCAAGCCCATATATAGCAACTTGAGAAACCACGTTTTTTGCAGTATTCGAGATATCCAATCTGAAAAGAGAAACAGAGATTGCCACCAATAGCACATTAACAAACTGTCTGAAACAGCGAACAAAAACAAAATTATAAGATCAATGTTGGAAACTTGCCAGAATTTCATGGTAAACAAATGTGCGGAGTGCCTCTCCTGTCACTGCTTTAATCTCGGGCCTGAAATACTTAACTGAATCCAGATAGGAGAGATACACACGACGGTGATTTGGCTGCTGACACTCTGACCCAAATTCTTGTACATACATGCCAAACAGGCATACCTCCACCCCTTCAATTTTTTGAAATAACAGTACTACCTGGAAGAAGAAAAAATTTCATTCATATTCAACATTGCCACAGTTAACATTGACGCTGGAGAAACACAGAAATACTCTTGAAACAAAAAACACCACTAAGCATTTTGTGTTTGTCCATGGACCATAAACAATCAATGCCTATGCTGCAAACCTTGGATTTATATGGGAACTCTGTTGGATAATTCTCTTCTTGAAAAATCTCAAGAAATCGTGGCTTTACTTCCAACTTTTTATCTACAGATGACACAACTCTAACTACAAGTGCTTCTGCTCCTGGAACCTGGCAATATCAATTGTAAAAGTAGTTTAGAATAGTTGTTATTATATATCAAATCAAACAACAAATCAAGATACTAGAATTGCACACTATTAGTTGCATTTTATGTTTGTGTTCTAAATACCTATTTCAGACTACGTCCAAATCAAACAAAAATAAGAAATACTGATTCAAATTCGTTATGAGTAACGAATAGGCAATTGATTTGTGAAATGGGACAGTTTTGTACCCTCAACAATATTAATATAAATACAAGATACCATAAGAACCGTAATTTTTACTCTCATTAGCTGCCATTGTGCCCCTCAACCTCTTCTCTTTAATCTATCCTTTTATTTTATTTTTATATAGAAATTAATATCTTTTATAACCCATTGCTACTATAGAGTATTCTATTAAAAAAAAATATTCTTCTTCAACAGCATTTTTCCCCATAAATTACAAACTTCAATGTTCAGACTTATCTATAGAATTATGCATATATTCATAAAAAGAAAATTTCAATTACTTTAAAAATTATTTTTTCTGTTTTTACGTTATCTAGCCTTGGTTACTTTTAAATTCTAATGATCAGGATGGCGGTGCATTATACTCTTTATTTAAATAAAAACTAATTTTTTATGTCATTTAGTCTTTGTTTACTTCCAATAAATTCTATTCGAATATAATATACATTTTTTCGATAACCAAAACAGTTATATAAGGAAAAATTATCCATGATATGCCACATTAATACAAGAACAATACCCAGTACCAGCAAACACCAAATATTTAGACAGAAAAAATCTTATTAAACCCAAATCAACACCCCCGAAAGCAATCTATACAATGCTAATAAAAGTATTACTTTCAACCTATGTAACAGAATTTCCATGTCTTGCAAAGTTCTATCCCTCTCCCTCCAAATCATCCACGATATGCAAAACGGGCTGATAAAAGTATTACTTTTAACCTATGTAACGGAATTTCCATGTCTTGAAAAGTTCTATCCCTCTCCCTCCAAATCATCCATGATATGCAAAATGGGACATTTCTCCATGCTTTCTTGTTCCACGATATGTACATTGTTTCTTGCCTTTCTCAAGTTTCCCAGCTTGAGAGATCACAAAAAGCAGTTGATCCAATTTTAGGCTTGAAATACAAATTTTGAAATTGTTTTGAAGTTCTCCAAATATTTTTTTTTTTTTTTTTTTCAACTGAGCAACTAAAAAGTTCAAAATGATGTATTTCAGTATATTACTTGTATAACTTGCAACGAGAAAATTCTTGATTGTGACATATTTAACTGCAAAACATCAATAGCGACCCCCTATAACATAGCATGGCAAGTCTAAAGGATCACCTCATCATAACTCTTCCCGTGAAGCCTTGCCCTCTCTTGTCTTTCCTGCTTCAACCGCCTAAACAACCGTTGCTCTATGTGGTCGCTAAGTATCGTTCTAGGCAAATCTTTTGCTCCAAGAACAGCACTCTGAGGTAAGGGTGTACGCTCTCCTCTTTCAATTTCAGCTATATAGCAGTTTGGACAAGTATATTCAGCTTGCCCACCATCATTCCTTCTACCATTAAACAATGCACAGATTTGATGTTGCCAAGCCTCACATTTGTCACATTG
This sequence comes from Sideroxylon spinosum, assembly GCA_003260245.2. Taxonomy (NCBI): domain Eukaryota; kingdom Viridiplantae; phylum Streptophyta; class Magnoliopsida; order Ericales; family Sapotaceae; genus Sideroxylon; species Sideroxylon spinosum. Next base: position 30,991,802 of record QLOD02000033.1, on the reverse strand, counting down.
AACCCACTGTAAAAAGTGCACCAAAAATTAGTTATAGGAAAACCCTCATATAAGTGCCATTAATTACGGTAAATTAAAAAGGATATAACGCACCCATTCTTCAGTCTCCTCATCATTTTTCTTTTTCTCCAGCCTTGCCTTGGGAAGAGCAGTTCCATCAGCTAGAATAGTATCTCCACGGGCCTCATTATAGCATGGAATGCAAAAGTAGTGCCGCGTGTCACCAGCACCTATGGTATAATACATAGCATTTCTTTTAATGCGAGCACCACATGGCGTGCAATATATAGGTGGAGGCTCAAAGGTAAGCTTCTCAACTGCACACAGCTGGCATGAATTCTCGCTCATTGAATGCTCCATTGCTTGGTTCTTTTCTGCTTTTGCTTTGCTCTGTCAATGGTCAAAAGTAGGAATGAAATCTCATCACAGTCAATCATATCAACTACTCGGCAGAAAATAAAAGAATAAAAAAAAAATAGAGTCAAAAAGAAGAAAAATGCAGCAAGAATGACTTGAATCAATGCATAAAGTATATTTCCATGATGGCTTAAAAATTTTCAAAAATTTTCATCAGCTGTTTGAGAAATCTTGGCCCATAATCAACCAATTTATCATGATTGATTTTATTATAATTGTCTAAAATGAACTGCAAATACATACATGCTTTTATGTAAATGTGCTTCCCAGTTGAAGAATTATCTATACGAATTTTGTACTCAGTGTGTTTGTAAAATTCCTACTCAAGGGTTTGCTCCCAGAGTGTTAGAATTACATCATGTCTTAGAGATAATCTCCCAATACCCACAACTCCCTACATGATAGGCTTAAAAATTGTGTTCCAATTAATAGGGAAGAACTTAACTAACCCCACAGAAAAACCACCTGAAGTCTTTCCATCCACTTTGCCACTGACACTGAAATTTTTAAAAGTGACATAAAGTAGATTGGCAAGCTAAGAGCTCCTAATAAGTCTGATACACCCCCTTTGGAAAGGTAAACTCTTTTCCACCAAGCCAATTTCTTCCAGTACTTCTCCAAACAATGCGTAATATCTAACACAATGCCAAATTAACTTTTAATGAAATAGAAGTGCAATCTGATCCAACATTTAATAGCAATAGGAATCACAACTTGTGTTTATAGTTTGCAAGGATATACAATCATATTTGCTCATACATGTGTTTGTACAACTCTTTGTTTTGTGTGCATATGTGTGTAATTACTCCATGCTAAGTGAATTACCATTCTATCTGGAACACACATCCTAGTTCTGTGACTAACGTTTCCAAATCCCGCTACGAACAATTGTGGAAGAAATTATCGGTGAAATTATGATGGTTTGAAATGTAACTTTTTTGAAACAATGTCTCTCCAACATCTATGGTGAATTTACTTATATTAATGTTAAAAACCAAGCATACTTTTCTAGAAAACATTCAGGAAGTTTACATGACCGTAACTTATCAAGAAAAGTTTCCATGGGTGCAAAAGATGTACCCAATGGTACTATGTATGCCAGTTGGTTTTCACTAATCTAGAAGTAATAGAATTGATGACTGTAAAAAACGTAACATAAGTAGATCAAAACCGACCTGCCCAACCCACTGCCTGAGGCCAATAATATGTTCCCTGACTTGCTCAGGAGTAAATAGCTCAGTCAACGATACTCCCTTTATTTTCGGCTTCCCAGATTTGGTTCCAGATGCATTTTCAGTAGGCAGTGTCACATTTTCCTGTTTAGATTGGTCCACCTGTTTCTCACTCTTTATGCATTCTTGTTGAGCAGAACCAGCAGGATCATCAGATACAATAGACTCGCCAAAAGGTTTTTGGTTGTAGGTGTCATCCGTATTGTCCTTCATTTCACTTATACTGGGACTTCCTTCCCCAGAAATTAAAGGAACTTCCATCTTTACTTCTTTAACCTCAGCTTTCATCGAAATAAAAGTATCGCCATGTTGGTATTCCTGCTGTTGGGTTTCATGTAGTGCATAAGCTTCACCACTGGTAGGTTCTGAAATGACAGAACTTCTATTCTCAGGCACATGAGATTGGGACGGCTGCTCAGTTTTGATGCGTTTCAAAGTAGGCTGTAAATCTTCTGAAGTTTCAACGACCGTTGGACTGGTCTTTGAAGTTAATCTAGCTGCGGTGTCTCTACTCTCATATGATTTACATGATCCATTGGCTGAAAATGGCAAAACAGGATTGGAAGCTGTACGAGCACGTGCTTTCAGGAATGCCTCCAAGTAATTCTTGACAGGAACGCATACAGGACAACCCAGGTCCCTGCAGTGCTTGTGATGATGAAGTAATCTCTTCGTAAGGGAGCAGCGCGGATAAGGACACTGAGACTGATTGCAGTTGTCCAAATGCTTCCAAAGTTTTTGAACTGTTATGCAGTTAACTTCCTGACAATTCCCTTCTGGAGCCATACATCGACGTGCATGCCGCAAAAACAATAGCCACCTTTGTTGATTCTTGAACTGCCGTTCACGGTTTGGATTACCAGATCTACAGGTAGCACCTCCTGAGTTTGTAGCAGCAGTTTGACATATAGATCCTTCAGATGACAAATTATTACGCTGAGCTTCATCTTGCCCAGTTATTCTCTGGTGGAATTCCTCTTGAATATTCTGCTCATGTAACAAGTTCCCCATTATTTGAGACCTGTCTTGTGACTTAGGATGCCATTGACCTGGCAGTAACCTCTCCGATTGTACTCCAACAGAAAGACAGTTGAAATCATTTTGAGAGTCAACAACCAGCTGATGAGGATGCAGCAATTGTTGCATCTGTTCTGTAGTTGGAGCCAGTGACGAGCATATATCCTGCGATATGGATGGAAGAGAAAGTAACTGAGTGCCTCCAGAATGATCATCAGCAGAACTTTGCTGAAACTGGTTCTGCAACTCCGAATACTGGAACTGCTCTGAAGCTTGAATCTGCAAAGCATCATGGTGCTCCATTCCTCGCTCGGACTTAAGTTGATTGCCAAGGCTAGGAGACATCTGAGAATGACCAAAAGAATCATTCTTTAACAACATTTGGGGCTGCTGAATTTGAAGCTTCCGTTGTTGATGTTGAACAAATTGCTGCTGTTGTTGCTGCTGTTGTAACTGATGAGGCTGCTGCTGAAATTGTTGCTGATGGTGAGACTGTAAGATGTTCTCTCGCAATGAGTTCGAGGCTTGGAAATTCATCTTCTCAGATTGATCAACTGATTGAGACTTCATGTGTGTAGCCTGTTGGGTGGTGTCCAAATTTGACTGATTAGTTATCAAAGGAGAGTTGGTTCTGGGTATAGACTGGAAATTTGCTGGATTTAAATTCTGATTATTCATTGCCAAAACGGAGGATGTTAAAGAACCATAGAAATTTCCAGATCCAGAAGAATCAGGATTGCTCGTCCCATATCCATCACCTGCCAAATAAATTACGAGCAGTGAGAATGCAGTTCTATGTAAAAACTGCAATTTAAAGGTTGCATCTTCCATGTGTTCCTGGAAGGTGACATATCAGGCCTCCAAACATGTAAGGCTCCCTTTAGATAAATAGGGATTTCAATTCAATGAATTTAAGATTAAATTATATTAAAATATAAGCATGAACGTTTTCTAAAACAATTAACATCGAAGTAGTGGTGCCACTGCTTCTTAAAAGGGTGAAACCACTATCATGAAGAATTTCAAATAACTACTTTTTTGTGATGATTTCATATCCATCAAAATTCAACACGTTAAACTCCTCAAACTAACATATGAGAGTGAAAGAGTACCCTGAATTATCGGTCGCTGATGTTGATCATAGTGGTGTTGTACAGGTTTAGGTGAATTTCCATATGGTGTGGACGTCAGATAGGCCTCAGAAGTTCCTGGACCATTGATCAACTGCAAACTGCTCCGCATCATACCTAAGCCACCATTTAAAGCTCCATTTGAAAATCCATAAGCTTTTGGTTGCAAACCAGACCTAATTCCACCACCTATATGGCTACCAAGGTTGTGCAATATCCGGCTGTTTTGACCACCAACCTGCTGCTTTTGTGGCATTGGCTGCGATACCATTGTAGATTCAACAGTTGAAAAGGCACCAGTACTATTGGAAGAATCCAAATTCATGTAAGACTGATTATGGTTGCTATTAAATCCAGGAGTAGGGATCATTTGGCTTGCCATTCTTTGGGCACCAACTGAGGATACCATGTTTTCACTGGAACTTACGGAAAAATCGGCAGGTGGCTGTTGGAATCCATTAGCCATAGGGCCTGCAAAAGTAAATTCTATAAGACTTGCACGTAGGAAGAGCAGTTAATAAGTAGTTACTTCAAGGAGATTAAAGTTTGAATACCATCAGATGAATTGAAAGAAGCACCATGCATGCCAAAGGAAGGGCCATTGGCTGCAGATAGCAAGTTTCCAGTATTCATGGCTGCAGGTGCCATGCTATTCCCACCACTGGCAGTAATCATGGAACTATCCACTGATGATGTAACCATCATTCTCGAATTCCCACCATGAGGCATACCTGGAGTTGGCATCATTGTACTGAGAGGAGCGGAAGAATTAACAGGATGTGGATACTGTGGGTTGTGATTACTCATTGGTAAACGCTTGATCAAAACATGCAAGCGATTCTCCAGAGTCTCCAGGTTCACATACTCCTCCTAGCAATACAAGAAAGCCCGTATCACAAACAAAACACAAAAAGGATCAACTTATTAATGGTATCAACTAATTAGCTGTTCCAAATAACACTTTTTGTGTGCATTGAATGGAGGAGGATACAACCCATGCAAAAAGAGAAGGAAAATGTAAGCATGACTGAAAGGTTGCTCTACGATCTTATGCTTGTTTATAATCAACAAAATCTGAAAACTGATTCAAATTGAGCCTAACCTCAATAGATTGCTAATTACAGAAAACAGAAAAAGAGTTATAGATAAAGAATTGTGTGGAAAGAGACAAGATGTAACAAAGTAAAATAGTATAAAGATGTAATAAAGGACAACTATAAGAAACCTTTGTGGCAGCATTTCTGAATAGTCCTTCATCTAGACGTCTTACAATATCCAGAACCCGTGGTTGTATTTCATGTGCTTGTTGCTGCCGCTTAACAATAATTTCATAGCTGGAGGAAACAAAGATACGCTGTTTGATCAGTATTCAATGCTCTAAGAATAATCTTCCAGATATGTAATGTGCTAACAATATGAAGTCATCTATTTCAAATACAAAGTAAATATCTGCCACGGGAAAAATTAGAGGAGAGGAAAGCACATGTACAATAAGCTATGAAGCATGGATACTTCAAATTAGGTACCATACTGAAATCAAATACTCAGGGAACACGGATATGGCTCAAGATACGTATTGGACACGCCACGTGACATGTCCTGATTTTTTATTTTTTATTTTGAATAGGATATGGCTAGGATACTGGAAAGATCCTTTTGAGATGCGGCGGGGGGGTCCAAATGTAATATTTCAAACTTTATTCGGTGTAAAATTGATATGATAACATTTAATTAGGGGTCAAACTATAAATAATTAAAATATAACTCAATGCAAATCCCTTATGACCTAAGAAGCGATGAGTTGGTTGAAAATGGATCCAACTAAAATTTAGGAAATGAAAAAACTCTTTCATCTTTCATTTTTTTTTTTTCTTTTTGGAATGTATGAAATTGTACTTGCATTTAATACTTTTTTATATTTGTGTTTTGTTTATCAATGATGTTAGTAGTTTTGAATATGAATGATGTTAATTTATGGATTGAATGATCCTTTTCAAGCTATATAATTGTTATTGATAAAATATTTAATAGTATATAAATGCTATCTTCAAAAATTTAAATAAAATATATATTTTATTTTATTTTATTTTATTTTATTTTATTGTCTTATCATCACCGTGTCCGTATCTGTATCCTCATTTTTTTGAAAATTGTCATATTCTGTGTCCGTACCCTTATTTGTTTCTGTATCCATATCCGCGCTTCATAGACAATAAGTTAGGGCAAATATCTACTTCAGATAGAGGGCTTGGTGCAATAGAAAAAGCTATGAATCATGACAATGTGGATAAATATCTAGTAGTAACTGCTTCATACAAATAAAGATAAGGGTTGTGAATAGCCGATGCACACCCCAAGCATCCATGAATAATGGCTCAAGAAACTGGGAATTCATGCCCTAAAATAAGGGAGAAGGAAGGGTTGTTCAGGCTTGCATTCCATGTGGAATGAGTGCCTTAAAAAATAGAAAAAATGATGGACCCTATGTTGCAAAACAAGTTAAGTTCTCTTGTGAATCGTCCAAGGCGGTGCCAAGAAGTTTCTCAACCACGCAAGTTGCCTCATCAAAATCATTTCTAAAACACACAGGGTATAAATGTACTGACAGCATGTGATACCTTACCAACTGACATCATTGAGCACATTTGATTTAAGTAACTAACCACCAAGATGCCTTGCCTGGCCCAATGGTCATCAAACCAGGCAACTATTGGGGTTGGTAATCATGACGTGTCAACTTATGGCTATTTGATAAATAACTTATGCCAAAAACAACTAGCAATACTAAACTATAACATGATTCACGATACAACCATCTAAACCTGCCAAAGGGGCACGGTTATGCACATAGGAGATAGAATTGACATGGTAGGAGAATATAACAACATGACATTTTCAAACAAAAAAAGAAGGATGTGCGCAGACACGACAAGCAATCAAAAATTATTTTTATATGCATATAAAATAATAATTTATTCATTTTCTTTTCCACATTCAATCTTAAAATGGAAAAGAAATTTGAACAAAAAGAGTCTTCATATATGTATAAAAATGCTATCTATGCTTCTTAGATTGTTGGCAACCAGCAAACAAATAAGGTGACATCTGATTTGCTTTTTTATCTTTTATTTTTTATTACCTGTTTTGAGCTCATTTTCTATTTTGCACTTTTAAAAAGAAAGAAAATAGCTCAAAATGCATTTGGTCACTTGTGTTTTCAAAATTTGTCTAAGAAAACAGAAAATGGGTTCACTCATGAAATGAAAAATGGAAAAAAGTCGGTCTGAGCGTTTATTAACCCAAAATAACGAAAATCTCAAAAAAAGAAAAATAAAGCATCTCTTAGTTTCTTTCTTTTGGGATTTTTTAAATATAAAACACATAAAATGAAAACAAAAAAGGAAACCAAATGCCACCGAATTGATTCCATTGGCCTAATAACACTAAACAAAAGAAGTTACTGATGGATCTTTTTTTCTCTTTCCTTTTTTTTTTTTTTTATTTGCATGGGGAGATAAGAGAATGACACGAATATTAAAATATACAACACTTAGCATTTACATTTCAGACATTTCTTATAACCAATCAAAGCCTAAACGAGAAGAATCTTGGCAAAGAAAACATCCAAAGTCCACCAATTAAATAGGAGTAGATA
>QLOD02000033.1:30894697-30908149 GCA_003260245.2 Sideroxylon spinosum | reverse complement strand
TTTAAAGCTAGGCCACTCCACATCTTCAAAAATTCTCCTATTTCTCTCCTTCCATACCATCCACAACAAACAAAATGGAGCCAATTTCCAAGCAGATTCCTTCGCTGGACTCACTGGAACCCTACCATGCAATCAACAGTTGTTGCAACTTTGTTGGAGCACACCGATGAATCCCCAAACTTCCCAGCACCAAATGCCACAACTCACTGGTCCATTGACAGTGAATAAAAAGATGATTAACAGTTTCAGCTTGATTCTTACACAATGGACATCGATTAGTCAAAGAGTGACATGAGTAACCCAGTGTTTGGAGTAACTTGGAATTACTTGGAATAACTTCTTGTATTTATTATATGAACTCTTCTATTTCTCTATACTTTAAGGGTATGTGCATGAGCAACAAAATGTTTGGAATTTGAGTGAGGGGGTCTAGGTAAAATTGTTAGTTTTTTGAGGGAACCAACGTAAATTTTTCCATAATTTGGGGAATCAATACATTATTTACCATAAATACTCAAAAGAAAAAAAAAAGGATCATAATAACAATTTAAAAATTTTAGGGGTAATGGCTCCTAGGCTTCCCTATGTCCTCCGATGTGTTCAAGATATGTGTGCAACCCTCTTACTCAAATTGGGTATTTGGATTATTTATGTGGCATTTGGTTAGCTTTTTTATTTTTGTTTTATGTGTTTGTTTTAAAAATCTCAAAATAAGGAAACAAAAAATGCTTTATTTTTCTTTTTTGAGATTTTTCTTGTTTTCGGTTAAAAAGATTCAAAACGATTGCCATTTTTCATTTCATGTGTAAAACCATTTTTTGTTTTCTAAAATAAATTTTGAAAACACAAGTTACTAAATGATTTTTGAGCTGTTTTCCTTATTTTCAAAAGTGCAAAAGGGAAAATGAGCTCAAAACAAAAAATAGAAAACAAAAACATAAAAAAAAAAAAAAAAATTGCCACCTTAGTTTTTAATAATATTTGAAGAAGAATCACCTCACATTTGATAATAAAGAAAATTTTCTAGCCCTCCTAGACGCATTTATTTCAAACATATGTAAATAATAACAATATCTCATGTCAACCCTGAGGGGTAGCTCAACTGGTAAGATCTTGGGTATGCTCTCCAGTGATCACTAGTTCGAGTCCCCTCAGGGCCACTGGAGGTTTACCCGGTCGTTAACTTCAGGACCCAGGGATTAGTCGAGGTGCGCGCAAGCTGGCCCAGACACCCTGAGTTATCAAAAAAAAAAAAATAAATAACAATATCTCATGTCATTAATTGTTATGTTATATGATATATATTATATTTAAATGTTCATGGCATTTCTTATGTATCAAATCTAACTTTTCGTTACATATTCTCATAAAATTAATTGTTTAGGAGGTTTGATGCATAGCTATTGGGATCACTCACCCCCCATGGAATCACAATCCAGATTATGCAACCCCAATCATGGTTCACACTTAAGCAATCTGAGCCTTGAAATAGTGCTCCAACTAAGCCTTCCCCCTTCATACTAAATATTCTGGAAAACATCAAACCACATTCTTGGTGACTTTGGCTTGATACTTGGTACTTACTCACACCAATACTCATACTTGAGTCCCTATAACATAGCTTGTTGTTATAGTTTTGAAGTTCGGATATCAATGCTATAAATGATTGAGTTGTATGGTTGTGTTTACTACTATAATTATACAACTTATGTCTATATCCCTACTACTTCTATTTTCTATTTCATTTATGCATATCTATGTGCAGATAGTATAGGATTTCAAAGTACAGATTGAACTACTGTCATGCTGAATGTTGCTACCGGTCAGCGGGCTAGGGATGAATTCTACGATGGATGATATGAACTTAATTCAGCAAGCACAGAGACATCACCTGGTTGTTAGGGAGCTTGGAGAAGAAATTGACTTGGAAATTGGGCCTGGGGATGATGATCCAACATTTGCAAGCACTCCCCTTATTAGTGGCCCACCACGAGAGCCTTCAACTGAGGAGCATGATGATAGCAAACAGATGGTGATGGTTTCCCAACTTTCCAGTGAAGATCAAGAATTGTCAAAAACACCTGCAAAAAGGAAGAAGAAGGTGGTTAAAAGATGGAGAGAGGAATGGGCTGACACATACAAGTGGGCATACGTTGATGTGAAGGAAGGGACAGCAAGGATATTCTGCTCTGTTTGTAGAGAATATGGTAGGAAACACAGAAGAAATCCTTATGGTAATGAAGGCAGTAGGAATATGCAGATGAGCGCACTGGAAGAACACAACAACAGTTTACTGCACAAAGAGGCTCTTCGTCTCCAAATGGCTTCCAAAGACAAAATTGTTGTCGACAAACCCATTTATGTGAAAGGTTAGTCTACCTATTTGTTTTATATTCCTTGTACTTGCTTGACACTTTTATATAAAAATATTCTTTTGTGTTTTATCGGAAAATGATGTATTAATTTATTCTTTCATTTTGCGTTTATTTTATTATATATATGAGAATCATGTGATTATATGTATATATATATTCTGATGAGTAGAGAATTTAAATTAATGCAGTATGCAAAGATATATATGTACACAATCTAAACATCAATTTTACCCAAAATGATGTATGAAATCCAAAAAGGCTTTCTGGGTGTTTGTGTGATAGTCTTTCTATTCAACGTAAAGTTCTCTGCTCTTTAATGTCTAGACTTCAGCAAATTTGATGTGCAATTCTGCATCTTCCTTGACTTATAAGTGACTTTATCACGCTGATTATAATATAAGTTAAATGACATTTTTTTCCCAAATTACCTTGGCTAGTGGTGAGATTTGACATTCATAGAAATGGAAAAAAAAAATAATTAAATGAATGTACAGTAAATACTGATATCGGAGAATGTTTTTGCAGATTTTATTGATTTAATAATATGGATATTAGGTAATGCTCATATAGTTCTGTTTTTTTATTTGAATAGTCTCCTATGGCTTGCATACATAATCTTTTTGTTTTTAGAAGACAATCTAAAGTTTGCATTCTGACTCTTTTTTCTTTTGACATTCCTCTGCTGGTTTTCTTAAACCAAAGCTCTTATGTCAAAAACGGCTGGTTCAATTGTTGAAGCTGCATTGAAGAGGGATCCTCATGAGGTTGAGTTCATACAGTGCACACAAGAGGTGGTTCATGCTTTAGAAAGAGTGATTGCAAAAAATCCTCAGTGAGTTATGTCATGGATGAATTACAATTGATTAGAACTTTAAATATGAGTGCAAAACATGGTTTCTGTGACATTTATTGATATTCTCACTTAGCGGCGGTATAATTTTTCAGCTATGTCAACATGATGGAACGCTTGGTAGAGCCTGAGCGTATGATTCTTTTCCGAGTCCCTTGGGTTGATGATAGGGGTGAGACACATGTCAATCGAGGCTTCCGTGTTCAATTCAACCAGACTTTAGGCCCTGGTAGGGGAGGCCTTCGTTTTCATCCATCAATGAACTTAAGTGTTGCAAAGTTTCTAGGTTTCCAACAGGTATAATTGTTATTTCGAGTGCCTGTGTTCTTCCGGATTCTCCTTATTTGGTTTGTTGTTGAAATTCTGGAGTAAACCTTGCCAGGTCAAGCTTTCCAATTTAAAGTTAATTTATATACCTGCATTTTGCTGCACTTAGGAACCCTGTGCTGGTTTGGACTCATGTATATCCTTGTAGCCAGAGACAAGCTCCTAGAAGGTTTAGGATTGGAGGCCGAAATTTTTTTTTTTTTTTTCATCCTAAATAGAAGACAGTCGCTTGGCAGCATTTTTTTGTTTTACGTTTTATAGTTTTGTTTCCTTCCCCTCTATTGTTTTCCTTTTTTTTTTTTGGTTGAAGTTGTTTTTTGGGGGGGGGGGGGTATTGTTTTCATGTCTTGGTTAGTGGCTTATTTGGATAGAGAGGAGTAATGGTGAAGTATGTTTGTCATTACAAACAACATTGCTTAAAATCTTATCAACTGTTGATTTTATGTATCAATTCCTGGCAACCACCTAAAAATGAAATAATACTTGTTGTTCTCAGTCACACTGTGTTAACGTGCTATGAAATGAAATTTTCTCAAATAACTCCACTGGATGACTTGTAAGCCTACGTTTTTAATGTTTCATTTGAATCATCCCATATGCGTTTTCCCTCTTTTCTTTTGTTTGTTGTGTGTAATCATCAAAAATTATATATGCATACAGATATATATATATATATAAAGTTTCTGATCATCGGTGTGTTCATCTCATTTATTCTAGTCTTTAGGATAAAGTTGCATCAATGGAGACCTTCAAATTAAAAGTATCTGGTTGTTCTCCAAACTGATCTGAATTGATAGATCACAGGATTGTAGATAGTTTGCACAATATCACTCACTAGGAGCTATGGAAATGCATCCTCTTGGTAGCTTTTCTCCTTATTGAAATTACTGCATCAGTATCAGATAATGTTTTGCTGCCATATTTTCCTATGGGATAAATATTACAAATAAGAAGCAAATGTAAGCTAGTGGTTATACAATAATGTTCTGTTTTTACTGATTTGCAGACATTAAAGAGTGCCTTATCTCCTTATAAACTTGGGGGCGCTGCTGGTGGTAGTGATTTTGATCCAAAAGGAAAAAGTGACAATGAGGTGTTATTTTTGTTTGAAAATGTCTTTTCTTTTGATGATGAATTCTTGAGAGGTTCTTATTCTTTTTCCCTCCAGGGAGTCCTTGTGTTGCACCCAGTTTTAACTGTTATTTTCCTTTTATTTATCCCCAAAAAAAAAAAAAAAGGATGTTGCTATTCTTTTTATTTTTACTTATTATTGTCATTTGTCGAAACCCACATTTTCAGATCATGCGCTTTTGTCAGAGTTTTATGGATGAGCTATATCGTTATTTGGGTCCCGATAAGGTAACTTGGAAAGAGAGAGATTCGTCCATTCATTTTAAACTCTCAGAGGATTATTTACTAAATTTTGAGTATGCTGGTTATATGTTTTCTCTTCTTTATATGTATATATATTTCTTTTTTGCTAAGACAGGAGAATCTACTCCTTGTTTTGTTGGACCTGATTATTAGGATCTTCCTTCAGAGGAGATGGGCGTCGGTGCTCGCGAAATGGGTTATATGTTTGGACAGTATCGTCGTCTAGCCAGTCATATTCAGGTACAAGCTGCATTTCTCACTGAGCTTAGTTTTCTACATTGTAAACATAATTGTGTAAATTGCGAATCTGTTGTGTACAGAGAAAAATATATTTGTCTGGGTACCTTTTTTCCTATAATCATGTTCCATATAATGGGTTCTGTCCTTCTCTTGGGCTTTGGAGATGTTTGTTTTGTGTGGCTTTAGAAAATGTGCCTTTTGGAATCGAAAGGAGCTACAGAATCAGGCACGTTAAGAAAGAAGTACAATTTTCTCCTTATTTATTTAACTTTTGTTGTGGCGGTGGGGTTTCTAATTTTGAAGCTTTTGTATGGTAGGCTCTTGAGGTTCTCTGTGCCATTGTTTTGGCTCCCCCATTTCTTCTGGTGTTTCTCTTTTCGTTGTTTCCTCCTTTTTGCTTTCTTATTTGTGTACCTGTTTTTGTCCCAATCTTCTATTTTGTTTGAAGTTTGGCTTTGATGTTTTATTATTATTATTATTTTCTTGTTTCCTGTTTTTTTTTTTCCGCGCCCGGGGGGGGGGGGTGTTCTGATATGAAATCAACACTATTTTTATTACTACTGTTACTATTTGTTTGTTGCTGGTTGATCACACAATTATAGTACGGATAATGCTAGGGGGTTGCTGGTTATGCATGCAATTCATTCAGTCGAATGCCATCCTTCAATTTCTAAGTTCGCCTCAATTCTCTTAGTGCTATTGTTTTGTGCTCTTTAAGTCATATTTATACTGTATTATCAATTAATGCATCAAATTCAAGTTTTTATTTTTGGTTGTAATTTTTGTGGATGATTTTATTTGCATGCCTTACTTATGCAGGGAAGTTTTACGGGGCCTAGGATAATCTGGTCTGGTTCTAGCCTACGAACTGAAGCTACAGGTTATGGGCTGGTGTGTAGTATCCTTTTCCGTCTGTCTGTATGTTTTGAGAGTTTGTGCAGTAACATTCGTGCATTACTATTTGTATGTTTGTGCAGAAAACTGGGCATTTTCCCCCATTTTTTTTTTTTTTTTTTTGATCTCTGTGTGTGTGTGTGTGTTGGGGGTGGGCGGAGGGGGAGGGGAAAAAAGATAGCATTTTAGTAGTTAACTAATTAGCTTTTTGTTTATTTGATATTTTTGCCCTTCACAATTTAAAAGGAGTTTAAAATAATTTGTATAGCGAGGGTATGTCCTATTGACATTGTAATTTTTCTCCCGTTTAATCCAAATATATCTTACTTACCAAAAAAAAAAAAGAAAAAAGGAGTTTTAAATATAAGAGGGTAATTTTGGTCATTTTAGGAAAAGCCAAAAAGTTAAGTAGCTAGAAGCTAGCTATTAGCTAGTGTTGCCAAACTAAGCTTTAATTTTATCTATTTTCCATGGCAGGAATTTCACCACTGCCTTGATTTTGCAGGTTTTCTTTGCTCAGCTTATCCTTGCAGACATGAACAAAGAACTCAAGGGACTAAGGTTCATTACTTAAATTTTAAAAGTTTATAAATGGTATTTTAGTTAATAAAAATAATGAACTTATCTTTTACTACAGTGACTGGAGCCTTTTTTTTTTTTTTTTTTTTTTTTGTGAAGTTTATCGAATCTCCTCAACTTTACCTGGCTCCTGGTTCTTGTGGGTGGGGTTGGGAGCTCTAGGGGACCCACTGAATGTGGGGATATTTCGAGTATAATAAAAAAATAAAATAAAAGTCATTTTTTCCCGAGAAAACAAAGGGAAAAAATTGAAAAGCATAAGACTTAATGTTGAAGTTGTTTGTTGCTAAGGTGTTTTAACTTCTTCCGTCTGAACTTCTGCAGATGTGTTGTTAGTGGTTCTGGAAAGATTGCAATGCATGTCCTTGAGAAGCTTCTTGCTTTTGGTGCTATTCCCATCACAGTGTCAGGTATGTCCTAATGTCCAGTTAAATTATGATAGAACTAATCAAATCCTTTGTGGGAGTTCGTTGTTTATTAATAAAACATGATTTATTTGAAATACCTTCAGTTCTGTATTTCTATGCAAAGTCAATCTTCTGATTTGGGCCTTTAGACCTAACTTCAAATAACCTCATGGAAAACATAACCCTTAACTGCAAGAATGGAGAAAAAAGATGCATGTAGTAAACTCCAACTAGTTTGGGACTAAGTCTTATTGAGTTGAGTTTATGGTTAAATGTAACACTCGAATTATTTTGTGCTGAAATGCCTGCTTACAGACACATCTTATATTTTAATTTTTTGCTTCAATCAGTTGCAGTTGGTAATGTTATCTTTTAAACATGCCCGTGATCATCCATAATAAAATCGCCCTCCTCCAAAATTGCGTTGTTATGGTGAATTTGGTTCATTTTTCTTCAGGGTTTACATTCCGTCTATAGAAGGCTTAAGTTCAGTAATATCTCTGCTGATTATTAAGCATTTAATCCATTATATAAAGCATGTTTACTGGTGGATAAATTTCAATACAAATAAATTAATAACAGCTCTCGGCAGTAACAAATGGACACAATTTCAGAGCTGAGTGGTTGTTTCCATCTGTATTGATCTGTGCAACAATGATAATGTTGATTGATGCTCTGTGGAAAATCAGCTCCAAGCAACTTAACATACCATTTTAAGTCAGGTATATTAGGGGAAAAAAAATTGTGTCTTGTACTGGATTGTTCTAGAAGTGTCCTCTTCTTTTGAATGTAATTCAAATAGGTGGTTCAATATAACAAGAAGTGCTGAAGCTAATGCTTTACTGTTCATCTTTGGTGTTCTGTTAAAACAAGTTTGAAAATTATGGAAATTTTGTTTTGTTTTTTTGTTTTTGTTTTTTATTTGGTTAGCCACTTGTCGACTCGCAAATTCACAATGCAATTGTTGTACATATTGAAAAAGAAAAGAAAATTGTTTTCCCATATTATACAGTGCCCCTTTTTTAGAAAACCCCCCCACCAAAAAAAAAAAACCTCAATTATACTTTGTGAATGATATTTGGTAGTTAAATAGCTAATCTGACAGGATATCACTCTCTGAACTATTTCTATTGCATTTCCTGAAAATATTATACAGATTCAAAAGGTTATTTGGTGGATGAGGATGGATTTGATTACATGAAAATTTCATTTTTGAGAGAGATTAAAGTTCAACAAAGAAGTTTGAGGTAAGTTTTGCCCTGTCACTCTACCTGCGAAATTGCAATCTTCAGTAACTTTAGCTTTGTACTTATTGACGTCTACAGAGACTATTCAAAGACTTATGCTCGCTCAAAGTACTATGATGAATCAAAACCTTGGAATGAAAGGTGTGATGTCGCATTTCCTTGTGCTTCGCAAAATGAAATTGACCAGTCTGATGCCATTAATTTGGTTAATTCTGGTTGTCGTATACTTGTAGAAGGTAGTGGTTCTCAAAATGATGCTGATGCTTTTAGCTCTTTCTTTCCCCCTTTTTTTTTGTGTTGTTCATAACCAATATATGCTCCAGGTTCCAATATGCCTTGCACGCCTGAAGCAGTTGATGTTCTGAGAAAAGCTAATGTTCTCATTGCTCCTGCTATTGCTGCTGGTGCTGGAGGGGTAGGATGTATCACTGACCTTTTCTCGTGAATCAATTCTCAGTGTCTTCAGATTTTTTAAAAACAATGCTATTATTGAATAATTATTTATATCGATCTAAAAATGACACAGATTGTTATTGGCAACGTGCATGTCAACAAACATGATGATGATATGATAATTTTCTAATTCGAACTCCAGTCCTTTCCAAACCATCTGAAGTGCTTATGGCCATATATTTCTTTCAGCCATTCCTAAGTCCGTTGGAGAATCTATATTGTTTGAAAGAAAGCTTGTAGATTGAAAATTTGGATTGCAGATGTTGGTATGGGGGGAGAGTACTTGAATAGAATAGGATTAGCTTGGAGAGAGATGAAATATGGAAGAGGAAGCTGTATGCCTCCCCATTTCAAATACTTCTTGCTGTGAGATTGTATTGTTTCTACATATGCATCCAAAATATATACTATTAACATAAGGAAACACTAGAATTAGTTGGTAAAGAGGTGGAGCCTCTTTTCTGTCACATTTCCACTAGGACACAAATGCCCCCAACTATCCACCGCTTAACTAAATACAACTGCAGATAATTTTGTAAATTAAAAAGATCATCAACAGTTCAAACATTCCACATCCAACAATTCAGGGTTTTAATATTTTCCACGTATCTTTAACATGAAAAACACTCCATTGAAGCAATTACGTCCCTCTAACTCCCCACCTCAAAAAGAAATAAAAAAATGTTTAATATAGATATATTCACAGTAAAATGATAGTAATCCATTGAAGCAATCAAGTCTGTCTGCAGCTTCCTAGAAAGTAAAATGTTTACCTGCAAATCAAAATATTGCTAGATAAGTTTCCATAAAATAGACTATTTTCTCGCAAAACAGTACCTCTCTGTAATTCATAGAATCTCAGCATTAAGGATGTTATTTGAATTTGTTTTTTTCTCTGTTGTTACAGTTTGCCTTTTTACATGTTACCACCCGTCATATTATCTTACATTTCCACTGGGACACAAATACTCCCACAAACCCAATACATATCCAACTTTAAATTAAATACAACTACGCATAAATCATCTACAATTTAAAACATTCCATGGCCAACAATTCAGATTTTTTACCTTTTCCACATGCCTACAACATTCAAAACACTTAGATGAAGTAGTTACATCTCTCCACAAATCAAAACACTGCTAGATAAGTTTCCATTAATGCAAGTACCGCTCTCAGTCACGGCATATCTGCACGAAGGGTATTATTTGAATTTGTTTTTCTCAGTTGCTATAGTTTGCCCTGTACATGTTATGACCCATAATTAAGTGGTGGTTTTGTGCAGTTTTTTTTTTTTTAATTTGTATAATTATTATTTATTAGATAATAAAATTTTTACAAACGCATTATATGCGTGGTTTTATAGTATAATTAGATGATTATTGCATGACCAATAATGAATGTTTATATTGCTCCAAGTTGTTTTTCTCAACCATTATTTAATTTATCTGCTAATCTGTAGCCACTTGGTTTGCAGGTTACCGCAGGAGAACTTGAACTGATTAACTGGTCCCCAGAAGAATTTGAATCCAAATTACAGGTGTGATTTTGTAATAGATTATTTTGCTAATGTAGTATGTCAACTGACTATTCCTTTTCCCATTCTACCATAATATACCTCAAAATTCTAAAATAATGGCAATAGAATTAGTCAATTCAAGCTTGGATGTCCATCTCTCACTTACCACAAAATGCAGTCTGAGTAACCTGGGGTTTATTTGGAAGGTTGTTTATCTAATTACAATTCTAATAAAATTGTTATTGATGCATTTATTTTCCATAATCTCACTGGGAAACAGTGGATTAAATCACTTCTTATTGATGCATTTGTTTTATATATGTTAGATGTTATCCCACATAGGCCTGTGATGAAAGTTACTCCCTCCATATAAGAGATGGACGTGCCTCAGCACCTAGGTTTTGAGATTGAGGCCTCCTTCTCTTATATGTTATTGGGCTCCTTTACATGGTATCAGAGCGAGTTTTCAAATTGGACATTACCATTGTTTACGCTGAGTCTATGTTCATGCGGGCTAGCGTGAGAGGGGGCTGTTAGATGTCCCACATCCGCCTATGATGAAAGTCACTCCCCCGTATAAAAGATGGACGTCTCTCACCTTAGCATCTAGGTTTTGAAATTGAGGTTCCTATTATATGTTTTTGGGCTCCTTTACAATATATATTTGATGTTCTTCATTCAAAGCTTTAGGAAAGGAGAGTCGGTAAGTGGATGGTGGAAAAAAGAATAATTAAATAGGAAACAGTAGGAGAAAATAAACAAAAAGTATTAAGGGAAGGTGGCTGCCTGGAATACTGTACTCTATTGGTGCACAGGAAAATGGTGTTTTCGAGTAATAGGAATTTGTTTTTGAAAATGGCCTCACTTTTGTAATTTATCTCCCAAATTTCTGGAGAAGGTGCTTGTCTTAGCAAATTTGATGAGACTGATGACCTGCTAGAATTCTGTCACACTGTATTTCCTATCACCATCTTGTGACTAATTATGGTATCAGAGCAGACTCTGGCTTCTATTAAATTTATTTTGTTAGAGCTTAACCACCCAAACCTTTTACCATTAAAGATTGTCATGCCCATTTATTATATTCCTGTGGTCGTTACATATGGAATGCAGTAATAATGAAATACCTTAGGAATACCTGAAAACCAACTAGTTTCAATGTTTTATCTCTCACTGAGGTAACTGGGCATTTGTATTCATGCTCGTATTGTAATCATGTTGGAGTCGCATGCTACATAAATTATTCTTACCAAGGCACAAAGTGGCATGCTACATAAATTATTCTTACCAAGGCACAAAGTGGTCAGTGACGACTCTTTCCTGTAGCAAGTCCTTCTGGCACTCCATCACAGAGTTGCGATGATTTTCTTGTGCTGATCTATATTGCTATGTAAATCAAACTCTTTCTATGGATATCATTATGTGATCATAACATCCTTTTTTCCTTTTCTTGGCAGGAAGCAATGAAGCAGACATACCAGAGAACTCTCAAAGCTGCAACCGATTTTGGCTATCAAAAGGAGAATCCTGAGTAAGTGCTTATCTTGAAATCCTTACCACCAATATATCTGATCTCCTTATGCACATGATTTTGCTGTTCAAGCTTATGACATCTTGTGCTCTTTTGTGGTCAATTCCATTGGTGTTTCGTTATGGGGAGGAGCTTTACATCCCCATCAAGGGTCTTTAGTGTTTAGAAAAACACTGTAGAATGTGTGTGAATGTTCTGGAGAAATGATCACATGGATGCATGATGTTCACCTTGGCAATTCATTATGACCATTTAGTGGGATTTTAACTGGCTGATGTGAATGGAATATCAGTCATTGAGGTTCCTGATTCAGATTTGGCCTTGATTTGTTTGAATCTCCGAGTCCTGATTGGTGTAATACCATTGATCAGATATTGGCATAAACTTTACTGCTCCTTTCGGTGCCTGGAATTGAGTGGGGTAAAAATTAAATGACAGAAAAGTGAGAAGGAATACTGAACCTCTTGTTTGATGTAAGAGTGATTTTCTATAATTGTTTGGCATATGGTGCGAAGTTAACTGGTACCATTTTTAGGGCCACAATGATAGGAGGGTAGGTTTGCAGGTGAATCAACCTTCATAAAGGGTGCAGATTAGGGGATTGAATCACCTTTCATTGTGTTTTGCATCATCATTAGCAGATTATTGAGGAAAAATGTGAGGCCAACCACATGCTGTAATGTAAATAGTATCATATAACATCTAGGCAAATGTGGGGAAAAAAAAAAAAAATCAGAGAATTGCTCTTGGATATTCATGTTCGGGGTGGAGGTTTTCTGAGTTCTGAAAATTTTCTAGTATTTGTGACTATTTGTTCTTAAGGTCCATATGGCAAAACCGTGGCTTGTGCAATTGCGCTGCGAATACTGTGGTTTTCTAAGCTTGTGGTTTTCTTTGACACTTAGATAGATGAT
Organism: Sideroxylon spinosum; assembly: GCA_003260245.2. Taxonomy (NCBI): domain Eukaryota; kingdom Viridiplantae; phylum Streptophyta; class Magnoliopsida; order Ericales; family Sapotaceae; genus Sideroxylon; species Sideroxylon spinosum. Next base: position 30,895,439 of record QLOD02000033.1, on the reverse strand, counting down.
CGGTATCTGCCTATGCCACTCTAATCTTGTCTTGTCCTTGCTGGCCAGGGCTTTGGTACATGGAGCAGCCATCTCTGCTTTTCTGACAATTGCTAATGGTATGTCGGATCAAGGATGCGTATAGTAAGTGCCCTATTGGTATTGTTCCCTAGGCTGACTGCCCTCGCCCACACGCATATATGATTATACGCCTTGGAAGGCAGCGTGCGGTGCCCTGCTGCCAGAAACTGTTGTGGAGTGTCACCAAATCCTTGAGCACCTGTTATGTGGGCCGCCATGTCCCATAACTTGGAATCAATACTGGGATGAGGCAGGAGAGAGATGTCTGTAATCTTTCTTTTATTGTGAACTTTTGTGGCTGCGGCTTGAACAGCCATTTTTAAGGATGACTTCGTATAGTGTATGCTTGTATAATTGGGGGGGATGTATTGAAGTGATTAGAACAACCTGTTGAAGTCCTGTGAAAAATGGAAAGTCATATTGGGAATAAAAGTTAATTCTTTATTGGTGGTGCCTTTGAGTTTGATATGTTTTCATTTGTGTTTATAGGATATGAAAATGCCACTATCAGAAAATCCTACCAAACGTGAAATCGGATGTGGAATTGACATTCTTGCAAGTGAGAATGGGTTTTGATGTTTCATTTTTCTATTTTGTGATGAGAATCTCCTAAAGACATAGTCACATAGGACCCATTGATAGGGTAAACCTTCACTCGATCCATGTTAAACCAGACAAAAAT
>QLOD02000033.1:30830447-30840603 GCA_003260245.2 Sideroxylon spinosum | reverse complement strand
TTATGCAAAATAAGAGATTGGGTACAGTTCGGTTTTATCATGGGTTCGAGAGAGAGAGAGAGAGAGAGAGAGAGAGATGATACTGTCTGTATGTTGGGAGAACGGTGCGAGATATACACTACAGGTTTCATGCGAGGTGGTGTCCAAAGAGGTGGACACGTGACCGTTTGCCGCTAGAGAAACGGCGGTATTTATTATATATGTATTGTCTCCTCCTCTGGGTGGGAAGGGGAGCAATCATTCGAATGAGTCGCGGGGCACGAGTACCGATGCATCATCGGTTAATGTGACAGAAAAGCTAACAGCGTTGATTGATCAATCGTGATTCTGCAAATGCTAATTGCAGAGGGGGAGGAGGGATGGTGGGCTGACGAGATGCCTTTTTTTTTTTTTTTTGGTCACAGAGGATATTTTTTACGACAATGCAGAAGGAATATATGCATGACATTAATTGTTGAGATAAGCTCAAAAAGAGAGAGACCCGGTTTAGTATTCGGTGTTTATTAGTTTGATTCTCCAGCAGTGACGGAGTTATTGGAGGCTTGTTTAATTGTTAATTTTAAAAAATTAGTAAAAAACTTAGTAAAAAATTCAAGAATTAGTCAAGTACATGAAATAAATCAAATTGCATTAGTTAAATGATCACTTGTTTGAATTAGTATTGTTAGTTTGAGTTTATTCAAACCTATTGTTAATTTAGTTGATCGTTAATTTCAAAATTCGTAATTAATTAAGTTGCGCATAAATCGGTCAAATATTTGAATTTAAGAGAAAAAAAAGTGAGAAAGAGAGAGTGGGAGAGAAAGAGAGAGAGTGTGTGTATGTAATGTAAAAAAAGTCTTCATTCTTTTACACTGAGAGGGCTCCCCGGTGGATTCTCAATGGGGATGGTAACGCTTTGTATATTAATTTTTTTTTTTTATTGAAAAAAAACAATTCATTCCACAAATCTCTCGTATTATTAGATATAAAAATCTCTCTCTATCTAAACGTAAAGAAGCTGATTCTCGCTGGGATTCAAATGCCACACCATCAGGGGAGCAGAGCGCAGCTCAGTGTTGACTGGTATCTTGACATTAAAGTTATTTTGTCCAGTTATAAAATAGAATTCAACTTGCGAAAAAAGAGTGCTTTTGAGCCACTAAAAGATGGCTTCCGAAATGTGCTTATACATAAAGCATCAAAGGCTAAGATCCTGGACGGCGATACAGATGGAACCTGATACTACTAAATTACCTATGCGTCTTCAACCATAGTCAACTCCCCTATATCACATATATGTATAAACATATGCATAATGAACAAATATCGTGTCTTTACAACAGTCCAAGAAAGCAGACTTAATTGGAAAATTTTACATGCCACACTCTTGCACTTATCATTAGTCTTACTTCACTATATTCATTTTAAATCTTTTATTTTATCTATTATATATTTAAATTTTGTTTATTATGTCAGTTTTATAACATACAAATTTACCTATTAATTTTAAATTTAGGCTGCGTTTGATTTGCTTAAAAAAAAAATCTAAAAATCTCTAAAAATTATTCACTTTTTATATTAGTGCACGAATTATGAATTCGCAACTTATCTTATTTTATCTCACTTTTTTGTTACTTTAAACACTCTTTTAATGGTCCAAATATATTCACATTTATTTTCAATTAAAATAGCATGGATGCATCTGAATCGTTAAGTTTTACATTCAATGGTATATAGTTAATATCATAGAATTGACATAGCATGGTTAAGTCAGCCACTCGTTTCCTTTTTCATTGCACCACTCACCAATTTTTCTCAGCCTTCAACTATATCTTCAATCTAGTAGCAGTATATATATAAGAACTTTTAACCCAAAAAAAAAAAAAAGAATTAAAATAATATAAATTTCTTGTGGTCCAATCACTTTAAAGGTTCATTTGACACAATAAAAATTCTGAAAACATTGAAAATGTCTAACACATTTTGTATTCCTCGTATTCCGTGAAATCTCTATGAATTTATAGGAGCATTTGGTTTGCTATAAATCAACAAAAACCTTTAAAAATCTTTAAAGCTTTCTAACACATTTAATCATCTTGTACTTCGTGAAACCCTTATAAATTTCTATATATATATATATACATATCCCAACAAATTTTTAAAAATCCCAATACATTTTTTACAAACCCTAATAACTTTTTTACAAACTCTAACAACTTTTCAACACATTTCAATATTTCTGACGCAAATCCATTAGAATGGACCCAAAAAACTGTTCCAACGATTTCTCTTTCCAATTTTTTTTTATGCAAAAATCAAAAGTTCAAAACTTTTCAAAAAATTCTGATACAAATCCGTCAAAATGGACCTAAAAAATCATTCTAACTGTTTTTTTCTCCGAGTTTTTTCATGAAAAAGCTAAAAATTCACAACTTTTAAAAAAATTCTCATGCAAATCTATTAGAACGAATCCAGAAAATCGTTTTAACATTTTCTTTCTCCAATTTTTAACAAGGAAAAGTCAAAACCTTCACAACTTAAAAAAAAAATCTTACACATATTCGTTAGAACGGACCAAAAAACATTCTAATAGTTTCTCTCTCCAAATTTTAATCACAAAAGTCTAAAAATTACACTATTCGTCTCCCAGAAACTCTGTTTGGATTAAAAACACCAAACACTAAAAGTTATCCTGCACTATATTTTATTTATTTTATTTTTTTGAATTTTTATCACTCCAAATGCTATCTATATATATCTATAAAGGGTTGCTTTTCCCCCCGACACCTACACCCCCCGCCCAGACAAACCAACCCCTACCCCTCCTCCTTTAAATAGATTACTTTTTTGATTTAATTATTTTATTTCTTTATATTATTTTTTAATTTAATTGCTCTATTCTGTTATTTTAATTTTTAATTTAATTCTTTTTTATCTCATTTATTTTTTCTTTGTATTTATATTTTTTTCTCTTTTACCTATTTAATAGTCTTTACATATTTATTATCTTTTATTTGTTTGATAAATCTTGTATATTTTTTATTTGTTATTATTTATTTTGTGTTTCTTTATTTATTTAATTTTCTTTTGCTTCTTTATTAATTTATTTAACACTACTATGCATAATAGAAAAGGTTCTTTTTTATGTTAGCAATAATTTTTCATTTGTGGCTAAACTGATTATATGTATAACTTGCGAATAAACACTTTTTTAAAATGAAAAGTCTCTTAAACCAAGTTTGTTTTAGCTATGTTTAGAGAAGAATACATATAATAATATACAAAAATAAATACACGAAAATATATAAAAATATAAACTCTAATTTATGTTGTCTCCAAAATCTCCTCCTGGTGTATTTAATGATATACCGATTACTTCGTACCACAATTGATTACATATCCTATAACGAGCAGCCCATCATTTAGTTTCGTATGATGAATGTTCCCACCACCACGTTGGGAATGATGGTGCAGGGTAATGAGGGTGTAATAAAACTTGCATGAAGTGTTTGCCAACATGGGCAATAGCTATTTCTTAATGCTCTTGGTTTGGAGCTAGAGGGGATCTTAATGACAAGTGAGTATAACAACTCCAAACATTCTCACCAAATGTATGTAGTATAAGGTTGTACCTTGATGATATGACAATTTCCAAAATCATAGAATCCACCCAATGTATCTTTGGTGCCAACAGCTCAAAGCAATGTAGTAAGTATAATAGTTTGTCTACCAAGTTGTTTGATGGATAAAGCCGATCATATAGATCCTTATTTTGTTGAATCTCTTCCATAAGGTCGTGTCATACTTGACCCCAACTTTCTTTGCCATACCTAATTAGTGTGGCTATTGTCATGAATCCACAATGACTGTCATCTTGAACGTCAACAGTGTGGGAAATATAACGTTGATAAGCCACAGGTAATTTCTTTATGTAGGTATCATGGATGGGTGGAAATGGAGAATGATCATAGGTCGATTGAGTATTGCAAACCCCCAACCCCCCCATATTTTCCTTTCCCTCGAGACATCGCAGTCGGTTGAGTGGCCCCAAATCCTGAAGTGGATGCATCTCCACAAGAATGTATGCGACATCTGCTTTACTCATTTCTGCTTGTAGATCGACTTCTATGTTCTGTGTTGTATGAAGGGGCTTGAACTGTGCTTTGATATGGATCTGCTTTATCGAGAAACCTGTCTATCATACGCTCTCGCATACATAAATCTATCCTATCTAATATCTCAACAATGTGAGATGTTCTATTGGATCATGCTCCCTCATCATTGAACCCATGTACGTGCATAGATAACCTCCTCCAATGAGCGTCAATACCCTATATTAGAATTGGAGTAGAAAGGTGAAGGTAATGTGCAAGATTGTGCTCACATGGCAATCTGTATATTATTTTGATTAACCAGTTACATATGCCAGCTAGTTGGTGAAATGCTTCCTTAGCGCATTTCAAGTGAGCATAAATAAACTCCGTTGCCCCCAATGAATTTGACACCTTACTTGATTAAAAATGTCTTCATTTAATGCATATGGCTTGGAATGTCGAGAGATCTCTCGAATGACTTCTGAATATCCCCAAACTGAATTCTCAACATCTTGTGTATTTTTTCAAAAGATGCTTGTGGGGATGACATGGTATCCCCCAAATATAACTTCAACCTTACATGTGTTGACTCCGCCGTGTAATCGGAAAATACATTGTGTTTTAATAGGAAAGCTTTTTCAAAAGTAGTAAAATAATGAACAGAATTGAAATAGTAAAGCTATAAAGTGAGTTGCCCCCGAGTTACATCCATGTATCAGTCTATGTTGAAACAAACCACTCTCTGTGAGGGTGTAACCATGTTTCCCAAAGGTAATTTAGGACATCCTTAAATTTTCTAAACTCCTCGCGTATGACTTTCCACCTCTGACAGTAGGACCACTGTGTCGATGAATTAATGAGCGAGTGCTATGACGCATAAAAGCATTTCCACTCCAGGCCCAGTAAAGGGTTGCATTTCTTTATTATGCATTGGTTTATGTGCCAAATACAAAGGATGTGACGTGCCATGAGAAAACCTGCTTCAATGGCGTTAATAAGTGCTAAATCTCGATCTGAAAAAAAAAAAACCGATGGCAACAATGCCCCTTTTTTAACCATCCACTTCTTTAAGGTTGACAATACCCATGTCAATTGCTCTGCCCTCTCATTACTAAGATATGCAAACATAAGTAAGTTGGAATTGTGGATGTGATACCCACAACCTCCAATAGTAGTATCCGATACTCTTTAGTCTTGTATGTGACATCAATGATTAACACAGACGGAAAGTTAACAAATAAGTCTAGGCTTTTAGGATGAACCCAAGGACTATATTTGATTTCGTTAGTGTTTGGATTTGTAAGATAATCACTGAGGTATTTTTTTTTAATTAATTGCTCCAAGACATACAGAATAAAAGTTAGACCGCTCTGTTTGGCTTATTTGTTTGTGAAAATGGCATTATAAATGCTTTGGATTCCTGTAGTGTTTGACGGGTCTTTTTTTTTTTTTCCCCCAAAATACTAAGAATTTCACGAGGTGTAGTGTCGTTGGCCATGTCGAGCATAAATTGTTTCTCTATTGGTTTTAACCTAGACGGGTACTCATGGCCATCAATATATTCTGCTACTTAATAGTTATGAAAACCATAAGTAATCCTTAAACTCCACGTTATATTGTCTGGAGGTATTGGTATACCTTGCAGCTCAAATGAGCATTCATATTTTTCAATCCCAGTATTTCTTGTTAGGTATCGCCCATTAATGAGATACCAGGGTGGTTTGTACTTTCCTTCTCTTTCACACATAAGATGTCACTTTGGTAGCTTGCTGCCTTTTAAATTGGCAGAATTTTTAATAACCGGCACAATACTATTTTCTAGACCAACACCCTTTGCCCAATTTATCATATCTTATCTACTTTCAAAAATCTATATAAAAGATATAATGAAGATGTATAAGTACAACATTATCTAGTCTTAACATAATTTCTCTACTTTTAAAATAAATAACGAATATGCATGACATAATGATAATAACTAACCTGGTATGTAGTAAATTCAGGTGTATAATAACGATTATTGTTGGAGATGCTCTCCCCACTTAGAACATTATTCTCAAGTGACCAACTATCTGAAAATGAACCCAAGTTATAGTCATCCATATTGTTCTGCTAAGAGGAGAACTCTATTTTTTATATTTGTTTAAATTTCGGATTTGAGATCTGCCAGTTTACTAATCCGTCTATACAATTTTACCATTCTCTCTTTATTTAATTTTATTTTGTAATTAATTTTGTAATTCTAATTTATTTTAGTCATTATTAATTCTCTCTTTTTTTTCTCGAAAACTTATTCGATATTCTTTACATAATTTTTCTTTTTTATTTATTTAAATAATTATGTTTTTTACTTAATTTTTTCTTTTCTTATTTATTTAGCATTCCTTATATAATTTATTTTTTTATTTATTTTTATGTTTATTTCTTTGTATCTATTTATTTTTCTTTAATTAAATAATTTTTTAGATATTTTTGTTATTTATTTAATATTACCTACAAATAAAAATAATACAAAAAATAGTACATATGATTCTTACATAAAATAAAAAATTAATTAATTAAATAAAAATAAATAACTGAATGAGTAGTTAGAATTGAAAATGAGAAGAAGATCTGAATCATCCAATATCTAAAAAATACCAATGAGTATTTGGCACATAAACCAATGATCATTAAATATAAATAATATTAAATAAAGTAGAAAAACGATAAATATAAAAATAAAAGATATAAACATATCAAATAAATATAATAAATAGATAAATTTGACACATAAACCAATGATCATTAAATATAAAGATAAATATTAAAAAAGTTAGAAAAAAGATAAATATAATAAATAAAAATATATAGAGAATATTAAATAAATATAGTCAGAAAAAGATATATTAAAAAATAATTAAATAAATGAATTTATTAAAAAGATAAAAATAGGAAGTAGATATATTAGCCAATAATTATATATATTTATAAGGGAGAAGGGTTGGATAGTAATTTCGCAGGGAAGGGTTGGGCTGTCTGGGGGATGCGGGTGTCAGGGGGAAAGCAATTTTCAGATCTATATATTCCAACAAATTTTTATGAACTCCAATAAAACTTTGTATATGTACAAATCCCGAATTTTTTTTAACCATTTTTAATAAATTCTAACATAAAATCATTCTGACGGAATCAAAAAACTGTTCAGACAATTTCTCTCTCCAAAAACGTGAAGTAAAAGTTAAAAAGTTTCACTATTCATATCTGAAAAACGTGATTTTATGGCTGCACGTTAAATGTCAAAAAATTTTCCAAATCATGTTTTTTATTATTTTTCTTTCCGTCAAACGGGACTTAATAAACTAACCTTTTAAAAAATTTTTTTATTATAAAAGACATATCATGCTGATGTGCGTTTAGAATGATAAAAAGTGAGATAAATGATTTATTTGGAGTTAAAAAAATTACAAAATTCTATAAATCTTTACAAACACAAATTATGAGATTATAAAATTTAATTTTTTTTCTCACTGCACAAAGTAGGACACATTAACTTTTACAAATTTGTACAACTTAGAATACACCCAAAGTGAGATAAGTTTTAAGTTCATAATTCGTGCAATAAAATAGAAAATAAATAATTTTTAGAATTTTTTAAATATTTTTTATCGATTTTTTAAATTTTTTTATCATTGAACTTTTTGAGTAAAGATTCTATTAGAAAACTATTTGAAACTTTTGCCCAAAATAGCCATTTAAACCCGACAGAGTATGACCGATGCATCGGATTACTATCAGATGTTAAATTTAGGCCGTTAGATTTTCTTGGGAAAAAATCTAACGGCTACAATCTAACCACCATCGCCGCCGCCGCCTCTTGTGCAAACCTACTAGAGTATTTGTAAAAGTCTCCGTCGCCACGCCGCCATACGGACCGTTTCCACTGTAGGCAAAAAAGACCGAAGTCGTCGTTGTCGGCGTCAATTTGTCGGCTTAGCAATTGTCATCCGTCTTAGCTCCGAGAACATCCCATTCCTCATCTGAGATCATGGACCGCAAAGTTTGAATCAACACTATTGACGAATTTCTCTTTGATCGTGGCTTTTAGATTTTCGTCACGGCCTACACCAAAGCTTGAAGTGTTCTCGTGAGAGAAAAATTGAATTTAGATGGCAGCCACAAAAAATTTAATGGCCCAAACTACCTAAATTCGTCATTTTGACAGACCTCTAAACTGATGTTGTTATTAGCAACTCGGAAACACTACGCTTACACACAAACTTTTACCCCATCAGTTACACCCAACGAAAACGAGGTCATTTTGGCGGGTTTTTTTTACCCCAATAGGCAAGCCAGAGACGGTTTACACAAACATCGGAAGGTTTGGAACTTTTTTACCGAAAACAGACCAAATTTGTTTACTGGATAAACATAATCATTTACAAATTTCGTTTACCCCATAAACGATTCTGTCATGTAGGATTCGTTTCCTCCAGAAATGTATTCACGCAAACTCGTTGTCTGTATAAACGAACCTAGGTCAAGCTTCACCGAAGCGGAGTTCGACCAACCCGAATGCTGGACGATCGACCCGAAAGCTGGACGAACCGAGTAAATTTTTTTTCTTATGATTCGTTTATACCGTAAACGAATCTCATAGATTTAAATTCGTTTGCTCCAGAAACGAATTCATTCTGTACCTAACTGTACTTGTCTTAAGCTTCGTTTTCTCCGCAAACGAAATCATTGGGATTTTTCTTGATTTCGTTTACATCCTATACGAAATTGATTATCATCGTTTATACTGTAAACGAATTCAGCTCGTTAAACTCCCACACTCACTATCCTTGTTATTTGCAGCTCGCTTCCTCCCACTTCTGCGTACAGGGAGCTACCATGGTCAGACCAGCTAGAGCTAGCTAGTTAGAGAAGGGCCACTGCAGCACGCGATTGGACTCTCATTGAAGACAGCAGTACAGTTGAAGCCTTTTTCAGACGGGATTGGACATGCCATTGGAAATTATTTAGGTTTTCACCATGTGAGTTCTCTATATATACGTTTTACAAAGATTTTATATTTCAATTGGTTTCTTATATTGATGTTGGTTTCAGAAATTTGAGTTTGGATCCTCCAGTATTGTCATTTAAGGTACATATATCTTCTCTTTGTGTTTTTTATACGTTATGTGTTTGGATTGATTTTGATGAGCTTATAATTATTTAATTGGGAAAAATGTTAATTTTTAGATTTGTGGTGTGTGGTTTTAATTTTGTTAAAGAAAATATTTTGTAAAGAGTGATTATAGATTTATATGTTTCAAGCTTTAAATGTTACAGTATAAAATTGAATTATATAACTAATTAAATTATCATGCGATGGTTATTTATCAAAAAAAAAAAATTTATATGTGTGTTTATTATACGTTATGTGTTTGGATTGATTTTGATGAGCTTATAATTATTTAATTAGGAAAAAATGTTAATTTTTAGATTTATAGTGTGAGGTTTTAATTTTATTAAAGAAAATATTTTGTAAAGAGTGATTATAGATTTATCTGTTTCAAGTATGTTACAGTATAAAATTGAATTATATAACTAATTAAATTATCATGCGATGGTTATTTATCAGAAAAAAATAATAATCGTATAATGAATTAAAATTTGAACCTTAATTAGGAAAATGTAAACTCATTTACCTTTTAGTCGTTATCATAAAATGTTATGACAAATTTCATGAAAGTTTTTAGATATAATTTTTATGAGTATGTAAACAAAAATTTGAAATAAATAATAATAGAATAGTAGGACTTATAATTAAATGTGAACCCTATTAAGTTAGTTTAAGATATGTTGAGCTGTGTAGTCATATTTTACTATTAACCCATTAAAAATTTATTATATTTTATTTACCAATTTAGTAATCTTGTAATAAAGTCATAACTTCATCGCTTATTTATAGGGGTAATGGCTCAGAAGCGTGTTTCACTATATTGTTTTTGGGGAGGAAATATTACAAACTCAGAAGACGATATAAGTTATGACATACAGTATAAACGCCTCATCAAGGTTAGCCGAAACTACACTTACTTGATGCTGTTGGC
>QLOD02000033.1:30814301-30827573 GCA_003260245.2 Sideroxylon spinosum | reverse complement strand
ATGTGGGTCTCGGCTTTATCCCGCGTCTAAGTGCGGTCTTCCCGCGGTCTTCCTGCGTTAATGCACGTTTGGCTTTTCCCAACTCGTTTCAGACTTGTAAAAGTATTTGGATAACTTTTCTTGAGGCCTTTATACTTCTACTTGACTCAAGACTATAGTGTCTTATCCTACGCTAAGTCTAAACATTTTAGAACTCTGTTTTGACTATGGATTTGCCAACTTTACAATTTTGTCCCTAACAAAACCTTTTAAGTTCTCAACATATAAAATGAGGTGCACTAGCAACATATTTAAAATTGTCTTTTCCTGCACTTTTAAATTTCAAAAACTTTTTTGATGGCTCATGGTATCTAGATTAATTTGTGTGTAACTCAACTAATTCTTGGGAGTTCTGATGTCAACGACTGGGTGGGAACAAACCCAAAATCTTACTAGTTGAATTACGCTTTAGAGTTAAAAAAAATCTAGAAACTCTTAGACTTTTTATTAATAAAATTTTCAATCAAACATTTTTCTATTAAATTAGCGAAATATCCAAAGACTCTTTGGCGCTAATTGAACTATTGACTTGAATTTCGTATCTCACTGGATGATAATATGACATTATAAACTCTACAAATTAAAATTTATAAATAAGGTGCTTACTTAAGTTTGGTAGATATAATTTATACAACTGTGGGATGCCCCACCACGTGTTTAATTAATACAAATTGTGTGGCCTTATATTCGTAATTCACACAACGTGTTGTACCGTACAAGCAAATTATTAGATAGCTTATTAATTTGGATGCCGGAGGTAGCATCGGTCAGTGATGCGAATTTCAAACATCGGGTTTGGGTAGTTATATTTTAATTCAATAATTTAGATTCATTTATATTTTTTTAATTTAAAAACATTTGAATAAATTTAAATTATTGAATTTCGATTTAACAATTACAAGTATGATATCACCGAATTAACATCGCGCAACGGTGTCCGACTCCTCCTTTCATTTATTTATGCCAAGGCTCTGATAAAGCAAGTGAGGGCGTAATTTAATAAAAAAATAAAGATTTAATTAGAAAAAATAATGAAAATAAAATGCTTTAGCATAAATTTATAATTTAAAAATACGAAGTTTCAATTATTGTGAATTTCATACTTATTTATGTTATTGGCATTCTTCAGAATTTCCGGGACCCTAAGAAAAATAACCATCAACTAAAATAGAGAAATCATAACACGTTGGATTTGAGTTATACAAAACAGGATTAGTTGGATTACTGTAGATTTGATCGATATAACGAATTTTAACCTCCATAAAATGACTTGTTTTAAAATAACTTGCGGTTGCAAAATCGCCACTTCCCATTTGGGTGGAAATATGGTGCAAAATCGCCACTTCCCATTGAAGTACCTCCACACCGTTATCAAATCTCGTGAAGATGGAATTAGGCCAGTAACCTATTCATTCTCCTTGCACCACAAGCCACCATCCAGTGCTTGGAACCTGATATATATATGCAAATGTTTTTCATGTTCATGAATTGGGATCTATTTTTTTCTTTCTCAGGAAAGTAATTCAAATACATATGGAGTGAAAAATAAATAACTGTTTATTAATTCTTTAGACTGGTATGATAACTTTTTTGGTTTTTTTATTTGTTTTTCAAAAGTTTAAAAATAAAAAGCAGAAACACATTTGGTGATTTCTTCTGTCATTATTTTTTAGAAACATTCTTTTAGTGTTCCTGATAATACCATCAAGTCCATTTAGATTGTCTGACCAAAAAACATTTTAGTGGGATTCACTATAAATGTCTAATTTTAATGGACTTGCAGAACATGCTTCAAAGTTACATTTGCTTGAGAAGGTAAGATGATATGGGATAACCAATAACATGATGTAATTAATGTGTGAGATTAAATATAACATGTAATTAGTTTTTCAACTGAACGTTGTTGTTGTTATTTTTTTTTCCTCGTATTGATTGGTGGCATATAAAGTAAGATAAGAAATGTAATTTAATATAAAATTTGATAAATAATTTTAAATCTTTGAATTTTAGTAGAAAATAAATCATGTTGTGAGAGATATTCACCCCTCCATTGGATACCATATCCCCACTTTGGGATATAAATCATTTTTTTTCAAGTGAAATATTTGAAAACCAAACACTCAACATAAGTAAGCTCTACAGAAATTATATCTAATCCCTTCTTATTATTTCAGAATCAAACACAACTTAGTATCATAAAATAATTTTTCCTTCTCCACTAATACCATAATACACAGTTTATCCACAACACAACTTAAGAGAGTCAAATATAATCGGTCTTCCCCCAAAATCAGAGATGTTAATTCTAACGTTTGAATCTTTAACTTTCAAATCGCATTGAAATAATTTTATTGTTGCTACAAGACTACCTTTATAGATGACATTTGTAGGTAACAAAAATATTTTCTGTTGTTGTTAGCAAGATATAAAATAAAAAGTTGATAACATAAATGCAAAGATAAAAATACAATCAACTTTAAAATTACCTTAAAATTTTGAGTTGAATATAAGTCACAGTTTGTATATGACTATATCTATTGTGTATATTGTGTTGTTTTCAGGTGGAAACATGTGCTATCTCAATTCCAAGGGCAATTCTTTTATTTACTTGCATAAAGCCATGGCACTAAGATCTGTCCAACCTATACTTCTATGCTTATCACACTGGTGTCACATTGAACTATGAGTAAAATCTTACCATAAAATTGAAATAAAATATGAAGTACTATAAAACCAACAATATACAACACAACTTAATAGAAATGTTTGTTACAAAATCAAGATTTCATTATTCTTATGGATCTAAAAACAAACATCATAAGACAGGATTATTAACTACAAGGGACAGTTAAACTCTGTAATGAGAGGTTAAAACTAGTGATAAGCTGAAATTTTAGAGTTTGAATTATTTCATTAGACTTGTGGGATAGGTTTGCCTAAAAAAAAAAGATGACTTGATTTGAATTTCGGGTCGAGTTAGGATTCGGACCAAAAGCTTGGGCATGACCTGGCAGTTCTTCTTCTTTTTTTTTTCTTTAAATATCAAATATACATATTATGTGAAGGTGAGGCTTCGATAAAGTTCTAAGCCTGAATAATCAAGCGGAGCGGGACTTGGGTTCGACTAAATGCATAATACCCTACAAAAACTCGACCCAACCTAACCCTGCCTAAGGTTGATTAGCTCTTCTCAACAAAGATAGATGAATATTGGGGTTTTACCACGTAATTTGTTTTGCAAGTTTTGATCTTGGGATTGGCTCTGTGCGTATATAGGTTTATGTAAAACCATGGTCATCAGCGAACCCTAACAGTATATATATGAACTGCATGCATATATTTATATTTCACACAAACAATAGAAAGATTCTGTCCTTACCTAAGGATGTGTATATTTTACATATATATTTACACAACGAATTTCGTCTGGTCTGGCAAGATAAAGGACGCAACAAAGAAGAAAATGCAATACTATCGGCAAAGAAGAAATGTAGCACAACAAAGAAAGAAAACAGCATAATGAAGAAGAGAACTCAGCAGCCACTTAGGTTTTTCTAGGGTTTTTCATAAAGACATATAACACTCTGTAGATGTAGTCAATCCTAATAAATTTAATTAATTATATACCCTTCATTAGGGTTTAAGAAAATCACATATTTTCTCTAAAATTTTAAAATACTGGAGGGTTACCAAATTCAACTATTTAAATACAATCCAATATGAACAAAAAATTTAAATTATTAAATTTAAATAATGAACTAAAATTACTAAATAATAAAATATAATTTAAATTAAGTCTGGATCATTACACAAAGGAGCAAATTTGGAGATGCACAAATCACATGGTTGCCTTTATAAGTATGAAAAGGGAATGTAGAAAAGGGAACCACCAAACAAGAGATTTTGTCATTGAAACAGCGGACTTTTTCACCTGAAAAACTAAACGCTAATTAAAAATTTCTAAGAAGATTGAAAATTTGTCTCATTGGTAGAAACAAATGGATATCTGTTATTATCACTTTTTGTGAGGTCGATGAATTGTTGAAAAATTTTCCAATTGACAAATTATAAAATGTAAATGTATCTGAACCATAAATTTTATTCTTGGATTTAAATTTCTGAACTAACATTAAAAATAATGCCAATCTTCCCTAAGTCATTGTTGAACTTATATTCATGATGCCAATATATTTTTGTATTTTCTAGCTTATAATTTGTCAATTTTTTTTTCAAAGAAAAAAAAAGCTTTAATTATTAATTAGGCCTTGTATGGAGAAGCAAAAATCAGTGGAAAGTTATTAAAGTTGTTATTTGAGTATTTGATGAAATACTAATATTTGCAATTTTTCTACTCAGCTATAATAAATTGCTCAAATCAAAAGTTACCAAAAGTTATGTTTATTAAAATTATTCGATGAGAGATTTATTAATTATTTTGATGAGGGAGTCTATCACTAATCCACCACTCAATATTACCACACACAACACATCATCATTAATTGCAATATAAGAGCATTTTAGTGACATGTGAACATTAATTGCAACACCATCAAGTGTATTTAGATTGTATGACCTAAAAACATTTTAGTGGGATTCACTATAAATGTGTAATTTTCAACGAATATTAACAGAACATGCTTCAAAACTACATCTGATTGAGAAGGAAAGATGATAAGCGATAAATAGTATCATGATGTAATCAATGTGTGAGATTGAATTTAATATGTGATTAGTTTTTCAAGTGACCATTTTATTTTACTTTTATATTTATTTTTGTAGTTGATTGATGACATATAAAGTAAGATAAGAGATGTAATTTGATATAAAATTTGACAAAATAATATTTTTTATTTTAGTAGGAAATAATTCCTGTTGTCAGATATATCCACCCCCAATGGGATACTATATCTCTACTTTGGGATAGAAAAAATCTATTTCAAGTGAGATATCTAGGAAAACAAATACTGAATATAAGTAAGCCATACAAATAGCATGTCCAATCCCTTCTTCTTATTTCAGAATCAACTACAATTTAGTATCATAAAATAATTTATACACACAATTAAACACACTTCATCCACAACACTCATAATTTAAGAAAGTCAAATATAGCCGGTCTTTCCCCTAAAATTAGAGATGTTGATTCTAGTATTCGGATTTTTAACTTTCAAATTGCATTGAAATAATTTTAACTTTCAAATCGCATTGAATTACCTTTATTATTGCTACAAGACTACCTTTTGTAAATGAAATTTGTATATAACAAAAATATTTGCTATTGTTATTAGCAAGATATAAAACAAAAAGCTGATAACATAAATAAAAAGAAAAAATATAATCAACTTAAATTTGCCTTGAAATTTTAAGTTGAATATAAGTCACAGTTAATATACCTTGTACATGTCTATATCTATTGTATATATTGTGTTGTACGTGAAAACTGGTGCTATCTCAATTTCAAGGATAATTCTTTTATTTACTTGCACAAAACCAGAGCACCTAAGGCCTACGTAACTTTGTATTTTTATACTCATCACGCTGATGTCAGATTAAACTATGAGTAAAATTTATCATAAAATTGAAATAAAAATAAAGTACTATAAAACCAACAATATATAACACAACTTCACAGAAATGTTTGTTACAAAATAAAGATTTCATGATTCTCATGGGTCTAATACCAAACATCATGGAGATAGGATCATTAACTACAAGAGAAAATTAAAACTCTGCAATAAGAGGTCGAAACTAGTGATAAGCTGAAATTTTAGAGTTTGAATTAGTTTATTAGACACGTGGGATTGGTTTGCCCAAAAAAAAAAAAAAAAAATGGCTTGATTTAAATTTCAAGTCAAGTTGGGATTAAGACCGAAAGCTAGGCCACGGCTTGACAGGCCTGATTTTCTTTTTTCTTTTTTTTTTGGGAAAAAATTCAATATTCATGTTATGTAATAGGTTAGACTTTGATAAAATTCTAAACCTGAATAATCAAGCTGAGCTGGGCTTAGGTTCAACTAAAGTGCATAATACTCCTACAGAAACTCAACCCTAACCCTGCCTAAGCTTGATCAGGGTTTTACCATGTTATTTGTTTTGCAAGTTTTGATTATCAATTAACAAAATGATTAATCATACTTACAGTCCAGAAGGCAAATAATCTCCTTTTACTATTACCATACATCTTTGGATACATTGAAAAGTTCACATGAAAGTAATGTGTAAACATTGTTATTCAATTTTATAGATAATAGTTATTTTTCTATTATGTGTAAATAAGATGAAAGACTTATTATCCATCCAGCCTCAACAATATTTAAGGTTTCTGTACCAAAAATATCAGGGAGAATTCAAATTTGGGAAAGACTAAATTCATTTGCATTTTTCTCAACAATAGCATTCCACACGTCAATCGTAGCTCTTGTTCCATGATAATACGCATCTTCAAATGTGGTAATAATGGCATGCTAAAATCCAATTAAATAAAATTAAGTTAAGGAAATGTTAAATTGCTAATTTGATTCCAACAAATATTAAAAGGTTTATGTATAATTATACTGAGTTGAAATATATACCACATGCCTAGACATAGTAAATCGATTATGAATTTCACCATCACTAGCTTGTATTCCATGAGACCGATATCAAAGAAAAGTCTTGCGAAGATCCTCATGATTTGTACTTCTTCTAATGGGGATTGTTCACTTGGACACTCTCCATTTTTTATGCCCATCTTGAACAAGCTTCGGTAAAGAGTTATCCACTTTCATTCCACTCTGGTATGAGCTAAGGTACATCTTGTAATTATAAAAGAAAAAAACAAAAAAAATTCGCCACTATTTTGTTTTTGTGTTTGCTTAAATTCATTTATTGTAGTTAAATGTATATATTAGTATTTAAGGGCTGATCCATTTAACATTTGGTTTGCAAACCAAATTTATGGAGAATTAATGTTCTAATAAATTTAAATGTTAATTGTTATGACAAGGATCAACTTGTTACATATTCAATGAAAAATATTAATTTATTGAAAAATATTACATAAAAGACTCATAATAATATAATAACATAAATTTGTAACAAAAGCATATTTTAATAAACATTCTATTTTATATTAATTATACTACAAGTATTTCACATTAATTCATGTAGCATCATTTTTCCTTCTATTTTTTTTTACTCCAATTACTAGACAAAAACGGAAAGCTAAAGCAATTTTGAACATTTGACTTTAACCGTGATTCTTGATTGAAAATCAATAACACAAATTCTAAAGAAAAAAAAAAAAAGATTTAATAGTTGAAAAATGAATTTTAATCCAGATCTTTTAAAATGCATTCAAATTACAACATATATCTAGAACAAGAAGAATGAACTCGAAAAATATTAGTCCAGTTAATAAGTGGCACTCTCTCTCTGATACAAAGTTAAGATTTGATTCAACTTCCTACTTCTCTTTCTAATAAAATAAAAACTATCAAAAAATAAATAAGTAATGATGTTCAAAAATTCAAATAATTTAATAAAAAAATCCTTTATAGGCTTGATTTTTGTAAAAATCAAAGCAATCAATCACATCACTATCATCATTACTCTGTCAAAACAAAATATAGACAGGCATCGTGGTGCCCCAATTGAGGGGGTACATCTAGAGTTGACCCGTGAGCAGGGGTCTAATGCAGGTGCAGAGTTTGAGCTTCCGCCTGGGTGTGGCTCCAGTGCCACAGCAAGAGGAAGTGCAGTCCGGACAGCCTTCGGTTCGAACATCAGGGGCATTTGATCCTGCCACTTTTATGCAGCAGATAGTAGTAGCCATGGCAGTATTAGCAGAGGGTGGAGCACAAATGGGATCTCCACCAGCTTCTAATCAGCCGATGGGTTCCTTAAAGCGCTTTAGGAAGATGAAGCCTCCCAGTTATGACGGAGTGCCAGACTCTGATGTTGCATAGGGTTTTCACAGCCAATGCAAGAAAATTCTCAAGGCCCTTCAGATTACAGATATTCAGACGAGGATTTCCCTCATCACTTTGTAGTTTATTGGTGATGCTGCTATGTGGTGGAGTTCTGTAGAAGGTTCATAGGATGTGGCAGCTTTGACTTGGGAGAGATTCCATGAGTTATTCCATGAGCACTTTCTCTCTATCGCTCTCAGGGATGCGAAGAGATGAATTCATGTCATATACATAAGAGACTATGACAGTACTGAAATATGAGTGTCGGTTTGTATCACTCTCCACTTATGCTCTAGAATTGGTATCCACAAAGAGATACAGGTGCAGACGTTTTGAGAGGGGTCTGCGAGTAGTCATCAGGAACAAAGTTGTTCCACTGGGATTCGACGATTACAAGATCTTGACTGCTCGGGCTATGACCATTGAGAAGGACCAAAATGATGTGAGGATGATGAATGAAAACAAGCCAAGTAAGAGTGTTGCTCCTCAGTCAGATAACAGGCATAAGAAAATGAATAGGGAGGGACCCAGTGAGTCCCAGTCACAACGTTTCTAGCAAACGAGTGTGGCTCCTACTCAAACAGCTAGTAGGGTACAGTCCCAAGGGCCGATTGTGTGCCATATTTGTAATCAGTCGGGGCATAAGAAGTATCACTACCCACTAAAGAATGCACCGACCAGAACTGAGCAGTAGTTTGAGTCACAATTTAAGCTGAGGTCGGGACTGCCAACGTGTTATTCTTGTGGGCAACAGGGCCATATCTCTAAAAACTGCCCTCAGAGTAATAGTACAGTAAGATTCTAGCAACCGGCACAATCAGTTTAGACTAATAGGCCTACAGCATCACAGTCTTTCCAGAATAAGTTCCGGCAGGACCCACAGGGTATTATCCAACGTTTTCAGATGACAGCTTAGGTGGTCCGCAACAGGGATAGAGAGGCGGAAGGCCAACAGTAACTCTCACTCCGGGGAGGGTATTTGCCATAGCACCGACTGATGGACCTGCTGAGCCCATTGTGGCTAGAGGTACATTTATAGTTTTCTCATCCCATATTACTGCTTTGGTAGATACGGGAGCTTCACATTCTTTTATATCTGAGAACTGTGTATCTATCCTTGGATTACCTCTTGAATGCTTGTCACCACCGTTCTGTGTTGAGACCCCAATCGGGGGATACTCCCAGTTGGATAGAATTTGTCGAGGTTGTGTGAAGCAGTAAAGATGGAGACCACAGCATATTATTATAAGTTCTTATATGATTTTATTGTGTTAAAAATGGACAGTTTTGATGTGATACTCGGGATGAATTGGTTAACTACATACCGAGCATTCATTGATTTTTCTAAGGGTCGGGTGACTTTGCACACTCCTGAGAGGGATGATAAAGCTTGCAAGAGACCGCTACAGTCCTCAAACTTTGCCTTCTCTAGATGGGCAAGAACGAGTGGACCTTTGTAGTTTGTTTACCTGTTTAGCAGTGGAAGATGGGGAGCGGCATATGGCTGAGATACCACGAATAGTTTGTGAGTTTCTAGAAGTATTCCCGAAAGATTTATTTGGTTTGCCACTAGAAAGAGAAGTGGAGTTTGCAAGTGGTTCCAGGGACCGAACCAATATCCATTGCTCCTTATCGGTTGGCACCTTCGGAGCTAGCAGAACTAAAGGCTCAGATTGAAGATCTGACGTCTAAGGGATTTATCCGACATAGCACATCTCCTTAGGGTATGCCAGCACTATTTGCAGCAAAGAAGGATGGTACGCTCAGGATGTGCATTGACTACAGAAGACAAAACAGAGTCACCATCAAAAATTGGTATCCCTTGCTGAAGATTGATGACCTATTTGATCAGTTGAAGTGGTCAGTTTGTTTTTCGAAGATTGATTTGAGGTCGGGTTATCAACAGTTGAGGGTGTGAGTAGAGGGTGTCCCCAAGACAGCATTTAGAACTTGGTGCGGTTATTACGAGTTCCTAGTTATGCCATTTGGGTTGACAAATGTACCAGCAGTGTTCATGGATCTGATGACTCAGATATTTGCTAAATAATTGGATCAGTTTATGGTTGTCTTGATGGATGATAAATTGATATATTCTCGATCAGATGAGGAGCATGAGAAGCATTTACGAATTGTACTCTAGACCTTAAAGGATCACCAGCTGTATGCCAAGCTCAGTAAGTGTGAATTCTGGCTTCGAGAAGTGAAATTTCTCAAACATGTGGTATCTGCTAAGGGTGTTACCGTAGACTCTTCAAAGATTGAGGTAGTTATGGATTGGCCGAGGCCAATAACTTTGTTCGAAATCTGTAGCTTCTTAGGGCTGGCAGGATACTACCGGAGGTTTGTGTTAGATTTTTCACAACTAGCTGGGCCAATGATGAGATTGACTCGAAAGGGGGTCAATTTTGTATGGGATGAAGCTTGCGGGCGTTCTTTTCAAGAATTGAAGAAAAGATTAACAACAGCTCCAGTGCTTGTCATTCCAGAAAAGGAATTGGGCTATGCAGTATATTATGATGCGTCCAAGGAAGGATTAGGCTGCGTTTTGATGCAAGAAGGGAAAGTAGTAACTTATGGGTCTAGGCAATTGAAAACTCATGAGAGAAACTATCCTGTGCATGATCTTGAGTTGGCAGCAGTTATTTTTGCAGTCAAAAGATGGAGGCACTATCTCTATAGGGAGAAATTTAAAGTTTTCTCTGACCACAAGAGCTTGAAGTATATATTTACTCAGAATGATTTGAATCTGGGATAGAGGAGATGGGTTGAGTATATGGAAAACTTTAACTTTGAACTACATTACCATCCGGCAAGGCCAACGTGGTTGCTGATGCCTTGAGTTGGAAGACCCATGCCACTTTGGCTAGTATGACAGTATGGGAATAGAAGATGATGGATAGTTTGAGTAAGTTTGGGCTTGACTATCGGGAGGTTGAGGACCGAGCAATGTTATGTTCTGCAGTGGTTCAGCCTACTTTGCTAAGTAGAGTTGTGGAGGCCACGAGTACCGATACGGAGGCAGATGAGTACCAGGTGTAGATGAGTAGTAATAAAGGCATAGCTGGTTGGATGACAGGATCAGATGGGGGATTGAGATTTAGGGAAGAATATTTGTGCCAATTTTGAGTTCGAGTGATAAGGAGTTTCACCACTCCAAGTTTGCAGTACATCCCAGAGGGACAAAGTTATACCAAGATCTCCGCCGACAGTTCTTTTGGGTTGGAATGAAAAGAGATGTAGCTGAGTTTGTGAGCAAGTGTTTGACTTGCCAACAAGTGAAAGCAGAGCATCAGAGGTAGGGTTGCTTCAGCCATTGCCGGTTTTGGAATGAAAGTGGAAGAATATCACAATGGACTTCGTTACCAATTTGCCAAGTCTCCCAAGAAGCATGACACTATTTGGGTGGTGGTGGATAGGTTAACAAAGTCGGCACACTTCTTACTTATTTGTTTGATTAACTCCATGGATAGCTTAGCTCGGTTGTACATCAGAGAGATTGTGAGGCTACATGGGGCTCCAGTGTCAAGCGTGTAAGACAGAGATTCCAGATTTGCATCTCGTTTTTTGGCAAAGTCTCCAGCAGGCCATGGGTACGGAGTTAATGTTTAGTACCGCCTATCATCCTCAGATAGATGGGCAGTTTGAACGTACTATTCAAATCTTGGAGGATATGCTTCGAGCATGCATACTAGATTTTCAAGGTAGGTGGGAGACACACCTTCCATTGGTGGAGTTTGCATACAATAACGGCTATCAATCTAGTATCGAGATGGCACCTTATGAGGCATTGTATGGTAAGCCATGTAGATCTCCTATATACTGAGCAGAAGTTGGAGATACAACTTTGTTGGGACCTGAGATGGTTCGGGAAACGACAGAGAAAATTAAGATTATCAAATAGAGACTCGAAAGACTCGAAACGGTACGTAGTCGTCAAAAGAACTATGCTGACAGGAGGCGTAAGCCATTAGAGTTTGATGTGGGAGACCATGTGTTTCTAAACGTGTCACCACGTAAGGGACAATTTCAGTTTGGCTGTAAAGGCAAGTTGTCACCGAGATTCATTGGACCTTTCGAGGTGTTGGCACGGGTCGGTGAGGTGGTGTACTATTTGGCTTTACCACAACCGTTGTTTAGAGTGCATTCAATATTCCATGTGTCCATGCTAAGAAAGTATAATCCTGATCCGTCTTATGTTTTAGATTAGGAGGAGCTTGAGATTGATTCTGATGTCTCCTACGAGGTAAAGCCTGTGAGGGTTATGGATTCTCGTGAGCAGGTTCTTCGAGGGAAGACAATACATTTGGTTAGGGTGGTTTGGGAGCATCATGGGATGGAAGAGTCGACTTGGGAGCATGAACAAGATATAAGACATCGGTTTTGCGAGTTTTTTGTTTGATTTTGTTGTATTATTTCGTTATTTAATTTTCGAGGATGAAAATTTTATAAGGAGAGGAGGATGTCAAGACCCAAAATTTTTGGTATTTTTATTTTAAATTTATAATATTTAAAATTCCAATATTTTGGACCCTCATTTATATTATATATATAATTTGTATCAATTTATTTTTGTGCTATATACATTAATAATTATGCATGAGTATTTATGCATTAGGCGTTAGTATCTCATTAGTAAGGAGGAGAGGCGTTGATTTTTATGTATTACCTTGTGGGGAGACTAAGAGTTGATATGGGAATTAGATGAGGGATTAAGGAGGCTTTTATGATAGGTGCATGCATCTAAGTATGAGAGAGGGGGGTATTTTTAATTAGTGCATAATTACTCTTTTTTTTTTAACATAAAAGTTATACTTAGAAATTGAATTAAATCTTGATATTTTTATATGTGCACCTAGACATATAGAGGAGTTCCCAGTGAAAATTTCATACTTTTTTGAATCATAATGAATTTATTAAAAATAGTGAAACCTGACTGTTTGGTTGAGGCTTCTATGCTAGGATCGGCACACTATTTTTGTATGAAATTCCTATTTACACATTGAATTAATTTTAAAAATTTTTATAGATGAGAGAATATATATGAAATAATATCCAGGTAAAATTTCATATTTTTCTGAGTTAAAATGAAGTTTATAAAAATTGTTGAATTTGACTGTTTGTTTTAAATTACTGTGCAGACACTAGTATAATTTTTGGTACAAAAATGATACTTAGAGACTAAATTAAATTCTGACAAATTTTAGATATGAAATTTAACATGTCATAGATTCTACAGTAAAATTTTTATAATTTTTATACTTATATTTTATTTTACAAAAATATT